>CM035434.1:107975111-107999119 GCA_020310875.1 Ceratopteris richardii
ATAGATAGCTTACCTTCCAAATTAAAGATTGAGTGGTTGCTTGCTCAAAACTTTACACTGTGGAAAGAGAAATGACCAAAACATTAATATTGAATTTTGTGCCTATTTCAGGAACCAGTGAACACTTCTTCACATATGAATGTTCCTACACATAATTCTTACAGCCTGTTTACAATTAGGCTCTCAAACTTTAACCATAGACTCATTAACTATGGAATTAGACACGTACAAAAGAATTATTGAAATGATCAAGCATAGAAGGAGAATGCTCAGAAACATCGAGCGCAATTTTTCTTCCATTCTTGAAGAAATTTACAACTGAGTGATGAGAGAGACTCAACTCACTTCTAAGATGTCTAATGACTCATACAACTACTGATTTCTCTATTCTCATGCTCTCTTACTTGTATATATAGGCAAATATTTACAATATCATGACTATACAAAAGTATAAGTGAACTATCTCTGTATTAATGTACATATGTGTACATCTCTTCATCTTCTAGATGTATTCTTCCTTCATGCTTCACAACTTGAATTTTTCTTCAGTCCTTGACTTCCAAAGCTTCATTAAAACTTCAATTGTTGATTGCCCTGCACCAACAGCTCCCCCTCAATCATCAATTGAGGTCTTCTTTATCTTCTTTATTCCTGCCATGTCTTTGAATCTCTGTAGCTTTGGTCCATCCAAGCTTTTGGTTAGCATATCAGCTATCTGATCTTTTGTTGAAGTATGTATGACTTCAATCTCTTTATCCATCACCTTCTCTCTTAGGAAATGGTACTGAATTTCAATGTGTTTAGTCCTGGCATGAAAAATAGGATTAGCAGCTAAATACAATGAACTCATGTTATCTCCATGAATAGTAGGTGTACTTTGAATGATGTCAAAACTCTTCATCAGAGTCTTAAGCCATATCACTTCCTTTGCAGCTTCAACCATCCCTTTGTACTCTGCTTCTGTAGATGATAAAGCAATTGTGTGTTGCTTCTTTGAACACCAAGAAATTAACTTATCTCCCACATAACACAAGTATCCATAAGTTGATCTCCTATCATCAGGATTACCTGCCCAATCTGCATCACTATATATCTTGATGTTTGTATCTGATGTAAAACCATAATACAAACCTTCTTTGAGTGTACCCTTAATGTACCTCAACACTCTTTGACCTGCAATCCAATGTTCTTTCCTAGGATAATGCATGAATTGAGACAAAACTCCAACTGCATATGACAAATCAGGCCTAGTTAATGTAGCATCTTTCTTGAGTCACATACACTCCATGTTGAGTGTATGAAATCTCCATGCCCAAGAAATATGACAAATCTCCCAAATCACTGATTTTGAACTCTTTCTTCATTTGCTTCTTTAGGTTTTGAATGCCTTTCTCATCTGTACCTGTACGAATTATATCATCAACATATATGCACATGTATATGAACCCATCAGCACTTGCTTTAACAAGCAAGCTACTATCAATCCAAGTTCCTTTAAGAACTTCACAAGTCTATAATTCCATGCCCTTGGGGCCTGCTTCAAACCATACAAAGCTCTTTTGAGCTTGCACACATAATCTGGATACCTTCCATCTCTGAATCCTTGTGGTTGCTCCATGAAAACATCATATGAAATATAACCATTTAAAAAATCATTCTTCACATCTAATTGACATAATTTCCAACCTTTACATGCAACAATAGCTATGAGTGTCCTGATGGTTATCATCTTTGCCACATGACTATAGGTCTCATCATAATCTTTACCATAAGTCTGAGCAAAACCCTTCACAACAAGTCTAGCTTTATATCTAGACACACTTCCATCTGCATACCTCTTTGTCTTGTAGACCCACTTGCATCCAATGATCTTCTGGCTATTTGGTTTAGGAACCAACTCCCATGTCTGATTCTCCATCAATGCATCATACTCCTCCTGCATAGCTTTCTCCCAATTCTCCTTACCTTTTGCCTCTTCATATGTAGAAGGGTCTTCATCTGCCTTCATCATATAAGCATAATCTTTGGTAGCCAAAAAAGAAGTGTCATAGCTATACCTTGTAGGTTGCCACTTGTGTCTTGATGACCTTCTAAGTTCTCCACTCCTTGAGGTTTTTGGTTCATCACACTCAAGATCAAATCTTGGCATTTCTTCAACTTCAACCTGCACTTCATTATTCTCCTCTTCATCAAATATCTGAACCTTTGATTTACCTTTCTTTTGGTTCACAACTTCTTCATCACCTACATTAATATTGATTGTACCTGCATACCAAGTACCTTGCTCATCAAACGTAACATCCTTTGATACAAGGAATTGTTTTGTGGATGGACTCCATAGCCTATATCCCATCTGCTTATCATCATAACCAATGAATACATACTTTTCAGCTTTAGGTTCCAATTTGTGCCTTAATTGTGATGGCACATATGCATATGCCAAACATCCAAATACTTTGCAATGGTCTAATGTAGGTCTCTTACCCCACCATGCCTCATATGGTGTCATACCCAGCAAAGCTTTACATGGTAACCTATTAACCAAATAAGTAGCTGTATTTCAGCCTCAACCCACAATTAATTTGGGCAATTTTTCTCCTTCATCATGGATCTTGCAAACTCAACAAGAGTTCTACTTCTCCTTTCTGATACACCATTTTGTTGAGGAGAGTACCTGCAAGTAACCTCTCTCTTTATACCTGCATTCCACAAGTAATAACTGAACTCATTAGAGAAATACTCTCCCCCTCCATCTGACCTTAGTCTCTTCAACTTATGACCTGTAATTCTCTCTGCATACACATGATAGTGTTTAAATGTATTGAATACCTATGACTTATATTTGATCACATTGATAGTGATCCATTTGGTAGCATCATCAACATAAATCACATAATACCTTGAACCATTGATACTAAAATCTTTTGATGGTCCCTAGACATCTGTGTGTACCAATTCAAGCTTCTCTGAATACATAAAACCATGCTTGGAATAAGATTGCTTATGAGCCTTACCTAATTGACATGCCTCACATCTGTATGTCATATGTTGACCTACAACATTAGGCAATCCAAGAACTGAACCATTGTTAACCATATCTTTGATACCTCTTTCATTGAAATGTCCAAGCCTCTTGTGCGAAAGATCTAACTCAGAGATCTTATGCCCTCCATAAGTGAACAAGGCATGACCAACATTACCTTGAATCTTCAATGTGAACAATCTTCCTTCTTTCTTACCTGAAACAATTTGTTCATACCCATTGCTAGGGTCTTCCACAAACACTCCTTCATTAGTGAATCTAACTTCATAACCTTTTTCAACAATTTGTCCTACACTTATCAGATTCTTAGGAATTGTAGGAACATACAAGACCTTACTCAAGAGGGTACTTCCATCCTTGGCCTTCACTGATCCAATTGACTTCACATTGTGCTTTGTATTGTCACCTGTTTGAACTACATGATTAGTTACTTTATTTTCCAAATCAATCATCAAAGCTATGTTGCCACTCAGGTGATTGCTACACCCTGAGTCAATGTAGAAGACTCTTTGGTCTTCACTTTGTCTTTCACAAGTTGCATTCATTATCAATGTTGAATCCTCCTTCTGATCTGAAGCATAATTGTAGTAGGTATTGTTGTATTGTTGACTTTGGAATCCTCTACCTGCATTTCTTCCAAAGTAACCTCTACTACCTCTACCTCTGAAATTACCTCTTTGATTTCTGCCACCTCTTCCTCTTGAATTAAAATTCTGATTATATCCACCATTACTCTGAGTATTATGCCAACAATCATTAGCTAAGTGATTTGTCTTACCACAAATCCAGCAAGCTTTGACTGCATCTTTATTACTCTGGCGTCTTCCTCTACCTTTGCCACCTCCTCTTCCTCTTAGGAAGTTGGCTTGACTAGTGCCTTCATCTTCATTTGCTTGTTGCTTCCCTTTGCTATTTTTCTTTTTATCCTTTGAATACATTGCATGACCTGTACTCTTGTCACTTTCACCTTTGACATCCTGGTCAAAGGTTAATATATGTCCTAGCAACTGATTTAAGTCAGGAGTAAAATGATCAAGAGATAATTCAGTAGACAAAATGAATGGCTTCCATTTGTCATCACCTCTCAACCCTGTGAGGATTTGCCTTACCAATTTATCCTCCTCAATGTCTTCATCAACTGCTCCTAATGCATCTGCAATGTCCTTCATCCTTGTTACATAGTTTGAGATGGATTGAGAAGCCTTCTTCTTGAAAGTAGTAAATTCTGCCCACAAAGATGCCTTCCTTGACTTTGTGGTGTTTTGAAAATGCTTCTCCAAAGCATTCCATATATCACTTGCACTTTCAAGACCTCTAATGTGAGGTAGCAAGTAGTCATTGACTGTCATATAGATAATGCTCCTAACTTGAGCATCTCTCTTCATCCAATTCTGCAAATCTGATAATTCTTCCCTAGTTGGAACACTAGGATCTCTGAACTGAGGCTTTTCTTCTTCACATGTAATATAAGCTATCAAGTCTTTGCTCATAAGATGAGCTTCCATCCTCATTGACCATGCTGGATATTTCTCTCTATCCAACTTCTCTATTTGAAGAGAATCTCCCATCCTTTCTTCACCTGTATATTGAATTCTTCAATCTTTAAGAGTAATAGATGTACCTTTACTTCAAATAATGTTCCTTTTGTCTTCCTTGATGTCATATGACCTCCTTCTCAAGCTTTTTCCTCAAGCTTTCACCTTTTGAACCTTCAGATGTTGAATTCTTTGCACCTGCAATAGTCCGGATCCTCCTTCCTTCAATTTTGATGCTTCCTGCTCTGATACCACTGATGGAGAGTGTTAATCTCGAAAAGAACAAGCTACTCTTGTAATTAGAGCACCTCCATAACAAGAGTAACTCAAACCTTCACCAAACTTAGAGGATCAATAATCAATTATGAAGATTTTGAAAAAATTTGTGAAGGAGATGACTACACAGAAAGTCTGCTACATATATCTCTCTAATTAACTTATCAATTGTGTAAAGCTTTTTATGAAACTTTGTGCAAGGTGTCTCAGCTACAGCTTGTGCACCTTCTCCAAGTTGAATCACTCCAAAAGATTCAGTATATCTTGAGAAATGATCTCAACAAGTTACCTATGTCTAAAACTCCTCTTCTAAGAGGTCGATTTAGACACCTATAACTTTAAACACTTGGTTCTCTCAATCTAGAACCCATTTATGAAAATGCTTTTAGCCATAGATAGCTTACCTTCCAGCTTAAAGATTGAGTGCTTGCTTGCTCAAAACTTTACACTGTCGAAGGAGAACTGACCAAAACATTAACATCAAAATTCGCACCTGTTTCAGGAACCAGTGAACACTTCTTCACATATGAATGTTCCTACACATAATTCTCACAGCCTGTTTCCAATTAGGCTCTCAAACTTTAACCATAGACTCATTAACTATGGAATTAGACATCTACAAAAGAATTCTTGAAATGATCAAGCACAGAAGGAGAATGCTCAGAAACATCGGGCACAAGTTTTCTTCCATTCCTGAAGAAATTTACAACTGAGTGATGAGAGAGACTCAACTCACTTCTAAGATGTCTAATGACTCATACAACTACTGATTTCTCTATTCTCATGCTCTCTCATATTTTCCCCGACTTTTTACTTGTATATATAGGCAAATATTTACAATATCATGACTATACAAAAGTATAAGTGAACTATCTCTGTATTAATGTACATATGTGTACATCTCTTCATCTTCTAGATGTATTCTTCCTTCATGCTTCACAACTTGAATTTTTCTTTAGTCCTTGACTTCCAAACCTTCATTAAAACTTCAATTGTTGATTGCCCTGCTGTAGCCCAGTGATGAGTAGCACCTCCTTTAATGTCAATCCGGGAAGATGTGAGGATGGTATGAAGACCTCGAGCAAGTGAAGGCACAAGTGCGTGAGTGAGAAGCACACTAACATGCACACACATACACACACACGCGCACACACGGTAAGACAAAGAGTGAGAAGAAATGGAGTTCTTAGATTACTTTCAAAAAGCTCTTACAAGTTCAAATCAATTACAAGCTAGCCTCAAAAATGAGCTCTCTAGCTCTATTTATAGTTTTTGACTAGGTTTTGACCGTGTCCAGATCTAGTGTCCGGCCTAGTTAAAAATTAGGTTCTCTACCCTATTTGGAGGTTCAAACGAAGTCTAAAAAATGTGAAAACTGACAAGTAGGTACTTCTAAAGCTCCTCAAGCTCAAGGACTCCTTGGCTTGCACAAAATGGAGCTACAAAAATATAAAATGGTATTTACAATGGTTTTTAGTGATGAAAATCACTATTTTTGTAGGGGTTTCTATTAACATTTTGACATACATTTCCTGGAGCTCCCTACTTGCTCCTTCTCCTTGTGTGTCCACCTCTTTTATATGCGTTAGTGTCCTGAAAAAAATATTGGCCTACTTGCCAGATCGTCGTTGACTGCTATGTCTGCTTGTACTTTCTCTTCTCTCTGAATCCCTTCGTAAGCTTCCTTGCCTTGTGAGTCCTTTAGTTCCAACACCCCCCCCTCTCTCGCGTCTGTCGTCCCTGACAGACCCTTGTTGGGTGGGTCGTTGGATGTAGTACTCAACAACGTCTTGTGCTAAGTGATGTTCTGCAATCCGCAACCGTTTGGCCAAGTCCGTGAGTAGAGCATCCCAATCTACCGGCTCGGGAACCTCTGGATGTGGTATACGTAATTTTTCTGAATGGAGAGCTTGTTCCACTACAAACAACTGCAATAAATGTGATGGTCTGGGAATGAATATCTCTGAATGATATTCCCAGAATCCCATGACAAACATTTCTTCAAACGTCTGTTTGAAGCAGGCTGGTAGATACTTGATACGCGCGTGCCATGCATATACAACATTAATAGATGGTGTTGTGCTCATGTCGTAGACAAGGTCTTGATTACCTTCATTGAATCCAAGAGCTGACAGATGAGGTTCCTTGACATTCTTGAAAGTCCTGAAGGTGACCAACATGAGTTCAAAAATTTTAAGGCACATTTGGGCCATGACATCTGGTACATTTTTAAACCGGACCCCCCAGTGCCGAATCGTTGAAATCATATATCCTATGGTAGGTGGGCCTTTAGGTGGTGCTAAGTAGACATAATTGAGCCATTTCTTGCATCCTTTGGTTGTCAGCACAGTTTTTGTGTATTCCGGCCACGACCTTCTTCGAAATAAAGGGCAGTAGCATGGGTTGTATTTGATGTACAAAGGCATGTTATTCCATGTTTTTACCATCTCTGGGTAGGTTTCCAGTAGATAAATCCTCCACGTCGGTTGATGTAAATTGCCCTGCTTGGCACTTGCTGGGATGTCGTCCGGTGCAAACTGTGTAGCCGAGGTCGGTTCTTTTGAGGGTGGTGCTTGATTTCGGCATTGTAGTCCGCCATTAAGATACAGAAAGGAACATACAAATCGTTGGATGTGCCTATCCACCTATGATGGGAGAGGTTTCGAAAGTACTCCGATTTTATAACTACCTCTTCCAAACGTGACATTGACGCTATCTGAACTGCCACTCTATCATCATGGGTTGTGGCCACTTTCTCTAACCTCTGCATCCATTCACGAGCCTCTATCTCGATGGTGTCCATGCCCTCTTCTGTTTGCTTGCCCCCTGGTGCAGGCATGGGAATGTATGGATCTTCGAATGACTTTACTGTGTAATTCTTCGAGTTCTGCTCTGAGTTTTGTGACTTCTTTTGATGTGTCGTCTACGGCAGTGACTTTGCTTGGTGACTCCTGCTGAGTTGCCAGTTGCTTAAGTAGGTCATCTCGTTCTAATGCTGCATGGGCCTCCAGGAGGTCGGCATGGGTTTCTAACACAATTTGCATATTCTCTGAGGGAATGGCCTTGAATTTCTCTGGGTCGATTTCCTGCGGGGAACCCTCCATTGCTGCTTCCAAGTTTTCTTCATTCTGTTTCTGCAACCGTTTATTCTCTTCGAGTGCTGTAGACATGTGTTTTCGTAGGAGGGCGAGGTTGCGTCTAAGCTTGAGATTCTCCGTTATCTGGGAGTGTAGCAAATCATCCATATGTTGCCTTTCTTCTGCATCTGACTGGGGTGGATTGGCTACTAGCTGTTCATGTTGTTCCTGTAAAGTGGCATACTGTTGTTGTAGTAGCTGCTTTTCCCTTTCGAGATCAATGAATCGTACTTGAAGTTCCTCATGGCTTCGAAAGAGTCGCGTATGTTGGTTATCAAGATGCTGGTAGTGCTGTTGTAGTTGCGACATACACTGATACATATTATTAAATACATTATTAATAGGGGTGGATGCGGGAAGGGTGTTGAATGCAGAAGGGAAGGGAAAGGGGAAGGGGAATGGAAGTGTGGATGCGGTGCTGGAAAATGGTGAAGTGGGAGGTGGGGGAATGGGAGATGGTGGGTGTATGGGGGGAGGGAGAGGTGCGGAGGTGGGTGATATGTCCATAAAATCAATAGTGGATGCGGTAGTGGGAGTGATTGTGAATATTGGAATTGTGGGTGCGGTGATAGTGGTGAAAGTGTACAGTGGTGTGTGCAATTGTGAATACGAACTGTCCAGAAGTGTGATCGAGGGAATGAGATTTTCTGTGGCTGCAGTTAGAATTACTGTTTCAGTGGCCGTATAGACAAGAGAGGTGGAGATGGGGTGTGTGGGTTGTGTGGGTTGACTGATGGTCTGTGCTTCGGTATGGGTAGTGGACTTGGAGGCGGTGATAGTAGTGGTTACACTGGTAGTGGGAGGTGAATGTGGTGGAGTTGGAGGTAGGGGTGGCAAAGGGGGTGACAGAGGTGCACTTGATATATGGGTTTCCTCAGTATCTTGAACGGTGTGTGCGGTGCCCGTGGTTGTGGATGTGCCTTGTGGTTCTGATACTAATACATTCATCTGCTTTCCTGATCGAGGGGGGCGTCTGCCGTATTATCGCTCCGTTCTTCGTGATTGTGCAAGGGCGGTATGAACCGTCTCATGTACTCCTAAAGCATCAAATATCATGTCAAGAGTGGCGCGGTATTGCTCGTCTACACCTTCCTCCTCAAGGATTTGATTCATGAGGGCTTTGCTTGCTGCTAGGGACAGTCTATGGTCCTCTTGAACTCTGTTCATGGTATCATAGAGCTTTTTCAATGCCTTTGTGTAAGCTGGAGAACCTTCAAGTACCTGCAGAGCTTGCTGATCATATTCCTGCTCTTCTTCCTCGGATTGTCCATCATGTTCCTCCTCTTGTTCTTCTTCTTCTTCACCCTCCACTTTGACGACCTCTGGTTGTCTGGGGTGAGGTTGGTCTGTAGCAGTTTGTTGTCCACTAGCTTGCTCTGCCTCGACTTCCGCGTTAACAGCCTCGATGATTCTGGCTACCTCCTCATCAGTTAGGTCTTCTAAAGTGAATCCGTGAGGGAACTCTAGGTCGGTTGGTACAGGTGGAAACACTAGATTTGGTCCCTCAGTGCTGTGTCTTGGTAATCTGATAGTAAAGGGTTGTACCCGCCTCGGGAGTCATGGAGTTGTCTCTGGTGTCAGTGTCACACCGCGGGCTTGTGCATAGGGCATCTGAACGGCGCCTCTCATTTTCTTGGAGGGTGGCCCTGCGGTGGATAATCTGCGTTGAAACTCTTGTACCCTGGTCCAAATGAGTGCCCTTTGCACTGGCACATCATACGCCAGACATCTATACACAATCCTAGTGAGGGCACAACATCCATACAGTACAGACTTTTGTTTCTTATACCACCTTTGATGAGCCAAGTGGATTTGGTCGATAATCCAGTGGGGCATGTTGATTGTCAAACCAAAGGCATCAGCCAAGTATAGACTAAACCATATCTTCTTAGGTGGCATTGTTAACCTCTCTTGAGTGGGAAATGCAAAATGTTGCATGACCATTCGCAAGTGAATGGCAATTGTAGGTGTCATTGCCACCATGTCCTTTAATTTCGTCAGATTCCTGTTCTTCATATTGTCGGGGACCATACTCTCTTTCTCCGTAGGAATGTGCATACCTTTCATGTCTAGAGCTTCCCTTACCAAATTGATAGTCAACCTGAAACGCTTCAATTCATTGCCCCTTGTGAGAGATGGGAGGACAAAGGAGCTGTATCCCTTTTTGTCTTTGCTCGGAGTGAGGGTGCTAATCAAATAAGAGCACCTTAGAAAATCGGGCTTTGGCAATTGGAATTTGAAGTAATCGTAGAGTCCCACTTTCTTCCATATAGGTTTCAGTCCTTCATTATTCTGTAGTTTCTCAAATTCCCTGGTGAAAAAGTGATATCTACCCCAGCGCCCATTGAATTCTATCTCGGCCTCCCACATGTAAGTGCCTTCACCCAGGGGTCCTACCACATCACTGAACCAATGTGAGTTTTTGCTGACCGGCATTGTGTGCCCTTGTGGAGGATTCTGAATGGGTATGGCGTGTAATGCCCTCAATGCCACTGGGCGTTCCTTCAATTCCTCCTCAACGGGAAGACTTTCAATGTCCACGACTTGGGGGCTGGTGCCTGTCTGGGAGCTAGTTCCTATCGTATCTGCCATGTTACTTCTTGTCTCCTGATTTTGTGAGAATATAGAAACATGTGTTAACATTGTAAAGGACAAGGTAGAACCGTTTTTGTCCCCATTACAACATTAACATGAGGTTCGGGAGAGATTAGTAGGTTATTAAGTGCTCGGTGCTTGTGTGTGTAGTTAGGAATTTGGTAGGCCTAGGAGCTAAGTGGCATGATGTAGTGAGACAGTGATGTAGTTAGTAGTTGGGCCTGGATTTACAACTGGGGTCCGGGGGTTTATTACAAGTTTTGGGTTGCCAAATGCAGTGGATGGGTTTTAATCTTGATTTTGTGGAGACTCTGGAGAGTTTGACAGAAGTATTTACTTGAAAATGAGGCTTTTTAGGGACCCATTTACAAGTGATTCTACTTGTGCTCATGGAAGAGTATGTGTCTGTGCGTGATGTATAAGAATGGGCATCGGATGTTCGAGTGAGTGAAACATGTTGTACGGGGTGTGGCCTCGGTGTAGCTATTTGTGCCCGCAAGCAAGCTTTAGGCACCCAAATTTGTCGTGATTGTGGGCTGGCCTTGATCGACTTCTTGGGTACCCAAATAGACTTCACTTTCGCAGAAGAATTTATGAAAGACTTCTTATTAGTGTCGTGTTGTTGATTACTAATAAGAGGTTTTGGCTATGGGGTTGGCATGGTCGCAACAGGGTGTTCGCCTTTCCGCACCCACACTTGTTTCAACGGCTGAGACATTCTGCTTCGCACGTCTTTTTGGCCTCCAATATAGGTAGTACTCTGCTCCTTCTGTACTTGAACTGCCTTTGGTTGCTGCATCCTTCTGGCCTTTGGAAAAGAAGGGAGTGTCGTCTTCTCCTTGACTCCGTTGTTGAGACAAGCCTCTTTCTGCATCATACAGTTTTGGACAAGAATAGCATTGTCAACTTCATGTGCACCCCTGGAAGGACCAGGAGTTTGTGCCTTACCTAGTTCCTTGTGTTGGAGATAGACGTCTACGGAAGCACGCGAACAACACAAGGAGGAAGAAGAAGCTTGGAGCACAAACACACAATACTGAATGTATTACTAGAGAATGTACAAAGATAAGTAGCCCATTAGGGCAATAGGCGTATATACAAGCCGGGGGAAAAAAACCTCCTAAAGAGGGAAAAAAGTGCCCCGGCGGTCCTAGAGTGTTCACACACATCACTACCTAAATATATCAACAAATCCCCCCTGGGAGTGATGCGGTGAACAAGGAGCTGGCACTCATGTATAAGGAAGTGCCAAGCTATGTGGAAATCACTCCACAAAAGGAAGTAAGCCCAAAGCTTTGCGGAAAGCTTCAAACTTCTCCCTAGGGAGAGCCTTCGTGAAAAGGTCTACAATGTTCTCCTGCGTGGGCACATATGCCAAGCTGATCTCCCCAGTAGAGAACCTCTCCCTGACATAGTGATAATGCACCTCAATATGCTTAGTGCAAGCATGGAACACAAGGTTCCTCGCAACTGCCAATGCGCTCTGACTGTCAGTGAAGATGGTGGTGGCAGAAGACTGGCCAACACCCAAATCAGCCATAAGGCGTTTGAGCCACACACACTCAACAGTAGCTGTGAAAGCTTCCCTATACTCAGCCTCACAACTGGAAGTGGCCACAGTAGGCTGCTTCTTGCTCAACCAAGATATACATGAGCTACCAAGCATGAAGCAAAAACCACTGGTGGACACACGAGTGTCATAGCAACCAACCCAATCTGAGTCAGAAAAAGCATGCAAATCTGGCGGTAGTGATCCCCCCTTGGGATAAAACAATCCAAGAAGCCGAGTACCACTCAAGTAGCGAAAGATGCGCTTAACCGCTTTCCAATGCGTGACTCCTCGGCAATGCATAAACCTGCTCATCTGTGAGACAACAAACTGAATATCTGGCTGAGTAATGCATAAGTAAATCAAGCATCCAATAGCATGCTGATAGAGAACAGCATCAAATGCATCTCCAGCATCATGAAGACTCAATCGTAAACCTGTCTCCATAGGAGTGGCAATAGGCTTACAATCTTCAAGGCCAAAATGCTGCAATAATGTGTCAATGTATTTCGTTTGACACAAAGCCATTCCACCATCAACGTGCATAAACTGAATGCCCAAATAGTGATGCAAATGCCCCAAATCAAACATCTCAAATGAGGCATGCAAATCAGCCTTAAAATCAGCAATATGTGTCTCAATAGGACCAGTGAGTAGCATGTCATCAACATAGACAACAATGATCAGAAGCACATCATTAGCACGTTTAACATATAAGGCGCTTTCAGTTGGACTGTTCTCAAAACCATGTGCAATCAGATAGGCATGTATCTTCTCATACCAAGCACGTGGTGCTTGCTTTAAACCATATAATGCCTTTTTTAACCTGCAAACCTGGTTTTCATGCCCTTTCTGCACAAAGCCACGGGCTGAAAAACATACACTTCTTCATGCAAGTCACCATTCAGAAATGCTGTTTTAATGTCCAACTGATGTACATTCCAACCATGATGGGCTGCAAGTGCACAAATGCTCCGAACAGTAGTCATACGACATGTAGGTGCAAAGGTCTCATCAAAATCAATGCCTCTTTCCTGTGCATAACCCTTTGCAACAAGCCTAGCCTTATACCTGTCAACTGTACCATCAGGTTTACGCTTCAGCTTGTATACCCACTTAGTGCCAATGGGCTTCTTGCCAGGAGGCAAGTCACATAAAGACCATGTACCATTCTTCATTATAGCATCATATTCAGATTGCATAGCAGCCATCCAATTTTCTGAATTTTGTGCTTCATCAAAAGAAACAGGCTCATTCTCATCACAGAGACTAGATGCAGCCATAGCATAGCAATCTGATGCAAAGGAGGCACTATGAGAGCCTGAACGAGTATGATATGACAAAGGTGCATCTAATTTGCTGTCACGCAAAGTCTGCACCAGCCATTTTGGCATAGTTTTTGCCTGCTCAATATCAGCTCTCTCATCAACAAGTGCATCATGTAAATCTGCATCAGAAATGGAATGATCTGCATCATCATATGAAACCTGCAAAGGCTGAGAAGTTGCCTTGTTAGGACCAGCACTAGCCTGTCCACCTGTAAAAAGAGGCATCAAAGTATCATACATGTCTTTGGAGCTAACAGATGTCTCCTTAGTACATGAAAGCAATGGCTGAATAGCATCTTCCACAAAGACAACATCACGACTAACCAGAATGCGTTTAGTCTGTGGATGATACAGACGATAGCCTTTACTTTCAGAACTGTACCCAACAAAAATACATTTTACTGCCTTATCATCCAATTTTCTGCGATGTTGTTCAGGCACTAATGCATATGCCAAACAACCAAAAACACGCAAATGAGCAATAGATGGCTTGCGGTCATGCCAAGCCTCATATGGAGTGATAGACTGCAACGCTTTAGTGGGACACCTGTTCAGTACATATGCTGCACACATGACAGCCTCAAGCCAGAAACTATGTGGTAAAGCCTGACTTTTGACCATGCACCTAGCCATCTCCATGAGTGACCTGTTCTTTCGTTCAGCAACTCCATTCTGTTGAGGTGTATACGGCACTGTACACTGGTGTTTTATCCCACGTTCAGCCAGAAATGCATTAAAATCGGAAGACATATATTCCCCCCCTCAATCAGAATGGAGGGTGCCCATTTTACATGCTGATAGATTTTCAGCCAAAACCAAAAACTGTTTGAAGCACATGAACACTTCGGACTTTGCTTTGAGTGGATATACCCATGCATGCCTGGAAAAATCATCAATGAAAGTCACGAAGTAAAGGTAATTTCCAAAAGAGGGTGTCTGCATAGGACCATAGACATCACTATGTACAAGCTGCAATTTCTGCGTAGCCCGAACTGAACCATCTTTTGGAAAGGAAGAACGCTGCATTTTGCCCAAAATACAGCCTTCACAAACATGTTTTCCAGGTGCCTCAAGTTTGGGCAAAGAAGACACCATTTCAGATTTCTGTAGGCGTAACAAACTAGCAAAATTCAGATGACCAAAGCGTGCATGCCAAAGCTTTGCATCTGACATAGCCTGAGAATCATGAACTGCACATGCCGAATCATTCATAGATCTTTCATAGTCTATGAGCTTATACAGCCCACGACATAAAATGCCAGAAGCAATAATCACATCGCCATTTGAGAGATCATGGACTGTACACCTGTCATCAACGAATTTCACAACCAAGCCAATCTTGGCTAATGCAGAAACTGATAACAGGTTCTTTTTGATCCCTGGCACAAATAAAGCATCTGACAAAGTGAAAGAACTACCATCAGCAGTAGTCAGAATGATCTTACCAACTCCCATAACAGGATAAGAGGAGTTATTGGCGCATGTGACAGTATTCCCTGTAGGGGCAGGCTCGAGTGAAGAGAAGAAACTGCGCTGCGAGGTAATATGTTTGGTCGCCCCACTGTCAAAGTACCAAACATCTGAGTCTACTACAGACATGCACTGATCATGAGAAGATGGGTCAAAACTGCAGACAGTAGTAAACGCCCATTCTTCTTCCTGCACAAGATTTGCAGACTCTGTTTTTGGTGTAGAGGCCTCTGCAACAACCATTCCAGCCTCTTTCTTCTTTGCCTCTTTAGCAGCCAGTTTTGGACAGTTCTTTATAATATGATCATTTCCTTTACAGTACTTGCAGAACAATTTCTGCTTTTCTGATTTCTTCTCATCTTTATCCTGGTTCTTCAATTGCGCAACATTTGCAGATTTCTGCTTACTAGTAGAAGAGCTCCATTTTCCTTTGCCCTTCTGACTAGCCAGGAAAGCTTGATCTGCAACACGTATAATGGACCTGTTCTGCCTGGACTGATCTTCCTACAATAGAACAGAGACTAATTCCTCAAATGACAAGGCATTCGGATTGCCTTTCATCATCAACTGAAGAGTAGAGGCAAAACTCTGATATGAATCAGGAAGACCATTCAGAACGGTCTGCACAAGTGAGCTATCTGGTATAACCTCATCAGCAGAAATCAATTGTTCCTTCAGGTCTTTGATCTTTGTAAGAAAACTGTCCATAGAATCACCTTCATTCATGTGCTCACTCTCCAACTGTTTTCGAAGGTAAGCAACACGAGCCTCATTCCTAGCCTGGTACAAAGTGGTAAGTGTATCCCAAGCATCCTTTGCTGTTCTGCAAGAGCGAATGTGAGGAATAATGGCACGTTTGACAGACAAAGCTATCAATGCATGTGCCTGGGCATCTCTGCCATCCCAACGAATCTGCTCTACAGTAGGTGCAACAGAAACAGTAGCACGAACAGGAATCTGCGGAATATCATCTTCGACACTATCTTCATCAGCTCCAACACCTGTATTTGCAGTACCTGTCATTACAGGTGTAACAGGACGTCTTTCAACACCCTGCACAATGTTCCACAATCCTTTTGCAACCAGTACATGTCGCATCATATAAGCCCATAATGGGTAGTTGGTACCATCCAACTTATCCTCAACAGCCAACATACGGAATACATCACTGCTTTCAGCCATGGCCGGTGACTAAAATACCTTGATGCAGAAAATTGACTGTATCTCAAAAAGTTGAACGGAACTGCCCAGAGGAGTTCTGCTAGACCTGTAGCAGACTTCGAGACGCTTAAACTGGCGAACAGAAACTGGTATATACCTTTGGCACAAAAGGACGAAATAGCCTGCACAAGTGCTGCGATAGTGCGTTCGGAGGCCGAAACGAGCTCAGATCGTGATTTCGGCACCACACAGCGAAGCTGTTTTGATCTCAAAAATAGCCTGAGTATGCTCACCAAATTTCGTGCGAATCTGAGACTGCAAACGGAGGAGTGTCGACGGTGCCCTAGAAGAAGCGACGACCTGCTCTGATACCAATTGTTGGAGATAGACGTCTGCGGAAGCACGCAAACAGCACAAGGAGGAAGAAGAAGCTTGGAGCACAAACACACAATACTGAATGTATCACTAGAGAATGTACAAAGATAAGTAGCCCATTAGGGCAATAGGTGTATATACAAGCCGGGGGAAAAAAACCTCCTAAAGAGGGAGAAAAGTGCCCCGACGGTCCTAGAGTGTTCACACACATCACTACCTAAATATATCAACACCTTGAGTGCCTCATTTTCCAATTCAACTGTAATTCGACTATGATTTACCCATACTTGAAGAAGTCCACTCCTTAGGTTTAGGTTGACTGCATGATCATAGATCCAGTCTTGACCCAAGACAAGAGGCTCCATGAGGTCCTCATCTTGACACACTAGCACTTTAACTGTCATTACTTCGTCTTGAATGTAGAGGGGAAGTTCCACCTCGCCCATGCAAGGGGTTTCCACGCCTCCCAATCCTATAAGATATGCTTCTATAGGATTGACGGTTAATTTCAACTTTTGACAGTACGAAAATTTAACCGCACTAGTGGCTGCACCTGAGTCAATCAAGGCTCTTACAGTCCTTGCACCCTTTCCTTGTCCTATCTCTAAGGTTATAAAAGGACGTCGATCAATTATCCTATGAGAGCTGACATCTGAAACTTCACACATAGCCACATGATATCCTTGATCTGCATATGCATCTGGCCTAGGTTGCTCTCTGCCTTGTCTTCTTAATTTCATTCTCCGGATGCGTTCCAATGCTTCTGCTTGAGCTTCTTGTTGAATTCACTTTTCTTCTTCTTTGCATTTCTTAGCAGTATTGAGTCGACTTAGCATTTCCTCTGTGAGAGGTTCCTGATATAACTTGATTCTGCATCCGCTTATGTAGCTCGGGAGAACATCGCCTTCTAATGTGGCTAGTTGCACTGCTCCACTTGTTGAGATTCTATTAATGATCATGGGTCCATAGCCTCTCTTCTCTAGTTTCCTCGCATGTTGTTTCAACGTGTATACTAGTACTAGGTCGCCTACCTTCAAACCTTTATCCTTAACGTGGGCATCAAAGTAGGCCTTCTGTCGTTTCTTAGCTGCATATATCCCTGCAGCTGCCCTCAGTCTTGTTTCTCCTAATTGTTCAAGGTCAAAAAGTCTTGAGGAGAGTTCATGACCCGTCCATTCATGCTCTTGTGCTACTTTCAATGTAGGTATTAAGAAGTCCAACGGTAGCACTGTATTTTGGCCGAATACCATCTGAAAGGGGGTGGCTTGGAGTATCGTTTTGTAGGCGACTCGGTATGCCCAAACAGCATGGTGTAGCTGTTTGTCCCAATCACAGCGTTTATTATTCACTAATTTGGTCAACACATTGCACATAATCTTGTTTGTGCTTTCGGCTTGCCCATTAGCTTGTGGGTGATAGGGGGTAGACTTCTTATGTACTACCAAGAATTCTTGGAGTAGATTTTCAATAACTTCATTCAAGAAGTGAGTCCCTCTATCACTGACTAGCTCTATAGGTAATCCATACCTGGTGAACACATTCTCAAACAAGAACTTAGCTGTTGTTTGTGCATCGTTCTTTGTTGTGGCTTTTACCTCTACCCACTTAGTTAGATAGTCAGTGGCCACAATGATATACTCAGCATGTGAACCCTTAGCTGGGGGATTAATAGGGCCTACAAAGTCTATTCCCCACTTAGAGAATGCACGTCCACCCATCATAGGTTTCAGTGGCATCTCATCTTTGCGTATAGGATACTGAGTTCTCTGACACACATCACACCGTTTCACATAGGTATGTGCATCCATGTGAAGGGTTGGCCACCAGAAGCCCGCAAATAGTATTGCCTTGATCACCCAATCTGGTCCAAAGTGTCCTCCTGCTACACCTTGGTGAGCAGTTTCCAAGATCTTTAGATATTCACTCTCATGGACACATAGTCTCAGGTAACCATCTTTACCACGCTTGTATAAATTATCACCAATGAGTGAGTAATCTAGGGCTTCTTGTTCTAGATTTCTTTGTCTAGTCAGGGTCATGTCTTGAGGGAATGTTTTCGTCCTCAGGAAGGTGATGGAGAGTGTTAATCTCCAAAAGAACAACCTACTCTTGAATTTAGAACACCTCTATATCAAGAGTAAGTCAAAACCTTCACTTAATTAGAGGTCCAATCTCCAAATTATTAAATCTGAGAAAATATGTGAAGAAGATGAAACACAGAAAAGTCTGCTGCAGAATTTCTTCACATTGACTTATCAAATGTGTAAAGTTTTTGATGAAACTTTGTACGAATCATCTCCTAGAGATTGCGCATCACCTCCAAGTTGAATTACTTCATAAGCTTTAGTATAACTTGAGAAATTGTCTTCACAAGTTACCTATGTCTGAATCTGCACTTCTGAGAAGTCGATTTAGACACCCCTAACTTCTTAACTTTGGTTCTCACAATATCTAACCCGTTTTGCCAAATGCTTTTAGCCACGAGTAGATCACCTTCCAACTTAAAGATTAAGTGCTTGCTTGCACAAAACTTTAAACTATGGAGTGAGCACTGACCAAAAGATTAAACTCGAAATTTGCGCCTGTTTCAGAGAACTGTAGACACTCAACACATATGAATGTTCCTACTCACAATTCTCCTAGCCTGTTTACAATTGGACTCTGAAATTCAGGTCACAGGCTCATTAACTAACAACTTAGATATCCTCAAAAGGATTTCACAATTGATCAAACACAGAAGGAGCAGACACGAAAAGATCGGGCGCAATATTTCTTCATTAACTCAGAAAATTACAACTGAGTGATGAGAGCTAACTCAACTAACTTTTCTCTATCTCTTGACTCCTAACTTCCTCAATCTTGGTTTCTACATATGCTCTCATACATTTCCCGACTTTTCTCAAAGTATTTATAGATAATTTGTACATGATTCTTACTGAACAAAAGATCTAAGTCATCTATGACTATACTAATGTACATATGTGTACACTTCTCTTGTCCTCTGAATGTAATCTTCTTCCACACTTTAGGAATTGATTCTTCCTTCATCATTTGATCTTCCAAGCCTTCAATTGGTGATTGGTCTGCACCAACAGCTCCCCCTCAATCATCAATTGAGGTTTTCTCTGTCTTCTTTATACTTGCCATGTCTTTGAACCTTTGTAACTTAGGTCCATCCAAGCTCTTTGTCATCATATCTGCCACTTGTTCTTTTGTTGGAGTGTACATCACTTCAATCTCTTTATCTAGTACCTTTTCCCTCAAGAAATGATACTGAATCTCTATATGCTTAGTCCTGGCATGAAAAACAGGGTTAGCTGCCAAATACAAAGAACTCATATTGTCTCCAAAAATTATTGGAGTACTATGATCAAACTCAAAACTTTTCATCAAGGTCTTCAACCATATCACTTCCTTTGCAGCTTCTACCATTCCCTTATACTCAGCTTCTGTGGATGATAAAGCAACTGTATGTTGCTTCTTTGAACACCAGAAACTAACTTATCTCCAACATAACAGAGATATCCATGAGTAGACCTTCTATCATCTGAGTCACCTGCCCAATCTGCATCACTAAACACTTTGATTCTTGTGTCAGAAGTGAAACCATAATACAAACCTTCACTTAGGGTTCCTTTAATATATCTGAGTACTCTTTGGGCTGCAATCCAATGAGTCTTCTTTGGACAATGCATAAATTGTGACAACACACCTACTGCATATGATAGATCTGGCCTTGTCAAGGTAGCATAGATTAGACTACCTACCAAACTCTGATATTTCTTCATGTCATTGAACTCTTCACCTCCATACCTGCTTAATTTATGATTTACTTCCAATGGTGTAGTTGAGGTCCTGCAATCTTCCATGTTAAACTTTACTAGAAGATTCTTCAAGTATCTCTCTTGTGAAACATATACTCCATGTTGAGTATACACAATCTGCATTCCTAGAAAATAAGATAAGTTTGCCAAATCACTTATCTTAAACTCCTTCTCTATTTGTCTTTTGAGTTCATTGATTCCTTGAGCATCTGTTCCTGTAACAATAATATCATCAACATAAATGCACATGTAAATGTATCCATTTCACTTGCCTTCACTAGCAAGCTACTATCTGCCTTTGATGCTTGAAATCCACATTCATTCAAGAACTTGACCAATCTGTAATTCCAAGCTCTTGGGGCTTGCTTCAACCCATATAAAGCTCTCTTGAGCTTACACACATAATCTGACCCAATTGATTCCATGAAGCCTTCTGGTTGCTCCATATATACTTCATCTGCAATGTATCCATTTAGAAATGCATTTTTCACATCCAATTGTGATAATTTCCATCCCTTGCAAGTAGCAATAGCAATCAATGTCCTAATTGTAGACATCTTAGCAACAAGACTAAAGGTCTCATCATAATCTACCCCATAAGTTTGGGCATATCCTTTAACCACAAGTCTAGCCTTGTATCTAGACACCTTACCATCTGCAAACCTCTTTGTTTTATATACCCACTTGCATCCAATGACCTTCTGATTCTTTGGTCTTGGTACTAATTCCCAAGTTTCATTTTCAAGTAGAGCATCATACTCTTCCTGCATTGCCTTCTCCCAATTCTGTTTACCTTTGGCTTCTTCATAAGTAGTTGGATCTTCTTCTGTTTTCACAATGTAGGCATAATCTTTTGTTGTTAGGAAAGATGTATCATAACTATACCTTATAGGTTCTTTCCTTTCTCTTGTAGATCTCCTGATTTCTGCACTTCTTGAAGTTTCAGCCTCATTTGATTCTGGATCAAATCTTGGCCCTTCTTCTACATGATCCTGCACTCTACATCTAGAGTCAACTTCATCAACAATTTCTTCACATACTTTTACCTTTGCCTTTCCTTTCCTTTGTATTTCTTCAACACCTGCATACTCATTTGATGATCCTGTATACCACATGTTTTGCTCATCAAATGTCACATCTTTAGTAACAAGAAATTGCTTTGTGGATGGACTCCACAACCTGTAACCCATCTGTCTATCATCATATCCAATAAACACATACTTCTCTGCTTTTGGTTCTAGCTTATGTCTTAATTGTGAAGGAACATAAGCATATGCAATACATCCAAATACTTTACAATGATCAAGACTAGGCTTCTTACCCCACCATGCTTCATAAGGGGTTCCTCCATCCAAAGCTTTGCAAGGCAATCTATTCACAAGGTATGTTGCAGTGTTAATAGCTTCTGCCCATAAGTAATTTGGACAATTCTTTTCCTTCATCATGGCTCTTGCAAACTCTACAAGAGTCCTATTCCTCCTTTCTGCTACTCCATTTTGTTGAGGGGAGTACCTGCAAGTCACTTCTCTTTTGATACCTGCATTCCACAAATAATCATCAAACTCTTTTGAGAAATACTCTCCCCCTCCATCTGATCTTAACCTCTTTAGCTTTTGTCCTGTGATCCTTTCTGCATAGACATGAAAATGTTTGAATGTCTTGAAGACTTCTGATTTATCCTTGATTACATACAAAGTAATCCACCTGGTTGCATCATCAACAAACAACACATAATATCTGGATCCATTTATGCTATAGTCCCTTGAGGGTCCCCATACATCTGTATGAACCAATTCAAGCATATTTGAATGCTTGTACCCTGATTTGTTATAAGAACTCTTATGTGCTTTACCTAATTGACAAGCTTCACACTTGTACACCATATGTTGCCCCTCAATGTTTGGCAATCCAAGCACTACCTGATTCTTTGACATCTCCTTTATAGCTCTCTCATTGAAATGACCTAGCCTTTTATGCCATAGGTCTAATTCAGACACCTTTTGACCTCCATAGGTAAACAATGCATGTCCCACATTACCTTGGACTTTGAGAGTAAACAATCTTCCTTCCTTTTTACCTGCAATTATGGTTCTATATCCCTGATTTGGATCTTGTACATAAACACCATCATTTGTGAATCTTACCTCATATCCTTTCTCCACAATTTGCCCTACACTTATCAAATTTTTAGGAATAGTAGGAACATAAAGTACCTTGCTCAGAAGTGTACTTCCACTCTTTGTCTTCACTGATCCAATGCTCTCCACTTTATGTTTGGTATTGTCACCTGTTTGAACTGTATGTCCATTCACCCTTGCTTCCATATCAGTCATCAAGGACAGATTCCCACTCAGATGGTTACTGCACCCTGAGTCAATATAAACACTCTTTGATCTTCTCCCATTGATTCATGAGTTTGCATTCAAGATAAGAGTCATGTCATCCTTCTGATCTGATGCATAATTGTAATAATTATTGTTGTAGGACTGAGATTGGAAGTTTCTTCCACCTCCTCTACCATATGATGTCCTACCACCTCTTCCTCTGAAGTTGCCTCTTTGGTTTCTGCCTCCTCTACCTCTTTGACTATAATTCTGATTGTTGTATCCTCCATTTTGATTGTTATACCAACAATCATTTGCCAAATGATTTGTTTCTACCACAAATCCAACAAGCTTTAGCATTATCTTTGTTCTTACCTCCTCTTCCTTTACCTCTGAAATTTGTCTTCCCTTTTGTGAAGTTAGCTTGATTTGAATTCCCTTCATCATCATTTGATTGCTTTCCCTTGCCATTCTTTTCTTGTCCTTAGAGTACATAGCTTGACTTGTACTTCTATCATTGTCTCCTTTAAGATCCTGCTCAAAAGGTTAGCATGTGTCCTAGCAATTGATTAAGGTCAGGAGTAAAGTGATCAAGTGACAACTCTATGGACAATATAAAAGGCTTCCACTCTCATCTCCTCTCAAACCTGTAAGTATTTGTCTACCAACTTTCCTCTTCAATATCTTCATCCACTGCTCCCAAGCTATCTGCAATATCTTTCATCCTTGCCACATAATCTGAAATTGATTGTGAGCTTCTCTTCTTGAAGGTTGTGAACTCAGCCCATAGTGAGGACTTCCTGACTTAGTTGTATTTTGGAAATGCTCTTCCAAGGCATTCCAAACATCTGTAGCACTTTCCAAACCTCTGATGTGAGGTAAAAGGTAATCATTTACAGCCATGTAGATGATGCTCCTTGCTTGAGCATCCTTTCTCATCCAAGTCTCAACATTGCAAGCTCTTCCCTAGTAGGAATACTTGGATCTGCAAACTCTGGTTTTCTTCATCTCCTGTAATAAATGATATAAGATCTTTGCTCATGAGGTGTGCTTCCATCCTCATGGACCATGCTGGATAGTTCTCCCTATCTAGCTTCAATCTGCAAGCTTTCTCCCATCTTGTATTCACTGTGTATTGAAACCTTCAAGCTTTACAAACAATGTATGTACCTTTACTTCGAATTGAACTCCTTTTGCCTTTCTTGATGTCAAATAATCTCTCCTTGAGCTTTGACTCCAAGCTTTCACTTCTTAGTCCTTCAAGTGTTGAATTTCTTGAATCTGCAGCAGTCGGGATACTCCTTTCTTCAAATTGATGTCTCCTGCTCTGATACCACTGATGGAGAGTGTTAATCTCCAAAAGAACAACCTACTCTTGAATTTAGAACACC
>CM035434.1:108009119-108019119 GCA_020310875.1 Ceratopteris richardii
GAAAAGAGATTTGAGAGGCGCTTTCTATACCCGTGATCATAATGCATGAGCAATTCCTTTCCTTTTTAGCTATTGGGTGACAGAACGGAAAAAATCAGGGGGGTGATAGTCTGTTCGGGTCACCCTCTCTTTCACTGTACAACTCAGCACGAGGCATCTTCCACATTGGCAAAAAAACCATGTAAATGGACGAACTTCGGATGACCAATCCCCCATGTGCCCCCCCTATCCAGGTGTGAACCTAAAACACCATCTAGGCCCTGAGTAAGTCCAAAAAGTGCGGTTGTTTACAGCTACTCAGTTCAAAAAGCACACGTGCCAGTAGCTGGTAGTATGTATTATCTAAGCTTGCTTTATAGTTTCGCCTGGAATTCAACCACTACCTTCCAGCCAAAGTATTGCACCCATGAGCAACCTATCTTCCAACGGGTTGGCTGAAGAGAAATACTTAAAGGAACTAAACACGTTTACGAACAAGATAACAAAAATTAAGTCCATTTCAAATTGCCATTGTGTTGTTGACTCATAATGCAATTTTTTTTTTCTAAAACAAAAAACCATCATATTATTTCTGCACCCTACATTTTCGAGGTTGGAATGTCTAAAATAAGTTTCAAAAAGCTATGCTGAGAATGTAATACAACAGACGATTGTTACATGAGAGATTTAGCCAAGGAGCTGGAGATTATGATATAATATGCCAGTTCATCGTATTACGTATGCTTTTGCCACAGACATAAGGTTCAAGGCTCAATATTGGAATAGAGATTTCAGATATAACCAACACAGCCAATGATCACATGCTCTTACATAATTCACATCTGTGAGAACTTTTCAGCAGTAGTGATAATCAATAAAACTTCCACAGGCTACATTCACTGGACATGGATAAGCTTGCCCATAAATGCTAGAAGGATAAGAACTATTTTTCTTAATTAAGATCCCAAGCCCACTAGATGTTCCTATAGAGGTGATTTTTTTCCTCAGATTGAGGTCCCATGTCCAATAAATGTGTTCTCTTTTCTTTTTGTATATGAAATGTCAAACAATGAATCAATCTTATCATATGACGAATTTAAAAAGGAAACAATTCTGAGGCATAAGAAGATAATTGAACTACTACTTAAATCCCCCGAATCCTTGAAATGAGTGCTTTTCAGGTATAAGTGCTTCTAACTTTTGCTTCCACTTGCTTTATTGGAGATATGGAAGGCTCTATGTTGTTGATCCTCTTTGATAGTAGTATTACTATTGGCCACTAATTTGAGATCAGCATGGGCAGACTCCTTTGTGTTTTTTCTTACTGCGGAAGTCTCATTCCCAGCCTTTGAAGACGCAAACGCAGAAGGATCACCCTTTTCTTTAACTTTCTCATCCTGGACCATTGAGGTTGTTGATTTTGGGGACGTATTTTGCTGACGCTCTGAACTGAACACTGCTGATGATGATGCTACAAAAGTCTCAGATTTTGCAGATGGAGGTGACAATGTGACAATCCCAGACTCTGTTTGAGATCTACCAACATTGCTACCTCCATCTGAAGCACTGGAAGGGAAAAAAACACCTGTTCCAGTATTTGGCAGTCTTGGTGGAACTTGAGAAGGGACTGGCTGCCATCCAGCAGGACTGAATACTACGGGTGGAACCATTCGTGCAGTACCTGTTGGAACAATGCCCTGCATATTTCCTGGTGTCACTAAATGCTGTGGAATTGGATGAGGAACACGAGGTACTGGCCTGAATGATGGCATAGGAAGCATTCCTGATGGCCTTGCTATGCTAATATGCTTCATCATGGCTGGCATTGACCCCTGAACACCAGGACGTCCTCCTGGCAAACCAATGGGTGGCCACACTGGAGCTGCAACTGCACTTGTTGATGTAAAAAGAGAATTTGGCATGGAAAGCTGTTCAAGGGTAAATGGTCCACATGACTGGATCACATTAGTAGCCTTGTTATGAAGGAGCTTTGTAAAAGTGACCATGATTCGCTTCCTTGGTGATGGAATTATGGTTCGATTTGCAATCCCGGCACTATTTCCTTGGACTACAAGCACAGATCTGTTTTCCAAGAACGAAAAATCAGTCTCTGATCAAGTGAATTTAGGGCTGACGTGAATAATTCAGCTGCTATGCTAGGTTCCTTTTTGAAAATCATTGAGAAACATCAGAAAAACCATATCAGCATGTATAAGCATCCAGAGATCAAATTATGAGCAGCCTCAGACTATAACTTCAAAGGACTATCCGAAATGAATCATCCCTACCTCCCGGCCAAGCTCAGAGCTCATTCCCTGCATGGAGTATTGGATATGGATAACAATAGATTCTGTTGCTAAATAGAATTACCTTCTGCAGCAAACTATGTTGATTGATTATCAATATGAGCACACAGCAAGCAATTGTCCATTTTTCTAGATACACAGCAATTTTAACTATTCAGACATCAAGTAGTCTTGAAGCAAACAACAGTCTGAAATGCATCTCTAATTCCAAAAAGTACTGTGGGAAACATGGGGTGGAAAAAATAGCCCAAAGATCATTTCTCTGCATGGGATAATAGCAATATGTGACAACACACTGTATTCAGAAACATGGTTGTTTAGGTACGATTTGTATGATTTGTACATATTGACGTGGGGTTTTACCATGCCCTTTGTAAACACCATTATGTTAGGATTTTAGGATTTGGAGATCACTGAAATCTAATTTGTATACTTTTAGGTCTGATTACACCACTCATTGTATATATTCGTGAACATTTTGATTAGATTAGGTCAAAGTCAAAAAATCAAACCAGGTCAAATCAGGTCAAAGACTTGATCAAAAATGGTAATTTTGTGCATGAGAAGCTATTCACATATTCTTAAAGTACTCAAAGAAAGGTATCCAACCGTATATAACACTTTGCCATTAGACATCTGATCAAAGAGTCAAAAGCACATTAAAATATGACATGTGCCATAATCGCATTAAAGACACATCAGCTTGATCTAATGGCTTATGGTTATGACATGTGGCATCTTCAAAAGCTACATGCGTGAATAATTTTAGCATACACGAAACCCTAATTTCAGGACAAACAGTCAAAAGCACATTAAAATATGACATGTGCCATAATCTCATTAAAGACACATAGGGCTTTGAGGGAACATCAAGCATCCCTTGCTTGCTCACTTGCTTGGAGTGCTTGAAGGTGGAGGAGGAGACTACTCTTGGACGTGTTGATGTTTAGAATGGTCTATGCTCATACACTCTTGGAGGTCTCACATACTCTTGTGTGAGGTTGCTTTGGAGATCTTGCCCTAGCCTCTTCATGCATTATCACCCTTCACATGTTCTCTTTGGTATTCATGGGTTGTGAGTATTTCTTGTGTTATTTTATACTTGGACTTGGAGCACATCATCATATTGTACATGTATGATCATGAATTGGAGCATATGACTTATGTTCTCTTATTCATGTGTGCTTATCGTCTTATGTGTGCTTTTATTTCTCTATCCCAGCTAACAATTTGGTATCAAAGCTTTGATGGTAGGATTACAAGGAGTTGATCAACTCTATTTGACTATGGTCAAATCTGGTTGACTTTCAGTTTTCAGCTTACTCTCTTGCCATATTTTTTTTTCTTTTCTACTTCCTCTTGCTTACTAGTACATTGTTTGACATGTTTCAAGGATGGCCAACTCTGGTCAGTCTTTAATCAACCCTGGCAAAAAAGAAAGGTATGACACCTGAATTTTATTCACTTTTTGGATAAATTTTAGATATTAGAGCTTTGTTAGTGCTCCCTTGTACTTGCTCTTGTTTGCTAGATAGTGCATATCTATTTTTATGCTATGCATGTTGGAGTTTGGGGTCTGCGAAAGCACACATTTTATGCTTTGCATGTTGGAGTTTGGGGTCTCGGAAAGCACACATTGAGCAAAGGAAGAAGAAGAAGCTTGGAGAACAACACAACATTAAATAAATTAGATATACAAAGATTAGTAACCCATTCGAGTTATATGCATATATACAAGCCGGGGGGAAAAAACCTCTTAAAAAAGGAAAAAAGTGCCTCGGCAGTCTTAAACATGTTCACAAACATCACTACCAAAATATATCAACAAAGCCCTCCTCAAAGTTATGCGGTGAACAAGGAGCTTGCACTCACCTATAAGGAAGTGCCAACCCATGTCGAAAGAGATCAATCCACAAAAGGAAGTAACCCCAAAGCTTTGCGAAGAGCTTCAAATTTCTCCCTAGGCAAAGCCTTTGTGATAAGGTGTGCAACTTTATCCCGTGTAGGAGCATATGCCAAATTGATCTCACCAACAGAGAGCCTCTCCCTCACATAATGATAGTGCACCTCAATGTGCTTTGTGTGAGCATGGAATACACGGTTCCCCACAATTGCCAATCCGCTTTGATTGTCAGGAAAATGGTGGTGGCAGAAGACTGACCAACACTCAAATCAGCCAAAAGGCATCTGAGCCACACACACTCACTAGTCCGTATGAAAGCTTCTCTATACTCAACTTCAGAACTAGAAGTGGCCAGAGTAGGTTGTTTCTTGCTCAACCAAGATATGCATGAGCTACCACGCATGAAGTAAAAACCACTGGTGGACACGTGTGTTATAACAACCAGCAAAGTCAGAGTTAAAAAAAGCATGTAAATCTGGCGGTAATGATCCCCCCTTGGGATAAAACAATCCAAATAGTAGAATACCACTCAAATATCAAAAGATGCGTTTAATTGCCTACCAATGTGTGACACATGGGCAATGCATAAACCTGCTCATATGAGAGAGAGTGAACTGAATATCAGCCCAAGTTATGCATTAGTAAATCACATCAACCATCCTGCTGATAAAGAACAACATCAAATACATCTCCAGCATCATGAAGACTCACCCGTAAACATGTTTCCATAGGAGTGGCAATAGGCTTGCAATCTTCAAGGCCAAAATGATGCAATAATGTGTCAATATATTTTGTTTGACACAAAGCTATTCCCCCATCAACCTTCATAAACTGAATGCTTAAATAATGACCCAAATGCCCAAAATGTGACATCTCAAAAGAGGCATGCAAATCAGCTTTAAATTCAGCAATATGCTTCTCATTATGACGAGTGAGAAGCATGTCATCAACATACACAACAATGATCAGAAGTACATCATCTTCATGCTTAACATATAAGGTGCTCTCAATTGGACGGTTTCCAAAACCATATGCAATTAAGTAGGCATGTATCTTTTCTTACCAAGCACGTGGTGCTTGCTTCAAACCATATAATGCCTTTTTTCGACTTACACACTTTGTTTTTATGCCCTTTTTGCACAAAACCATGGGGATGAAATACATACACTTCTTCATGTAAGTCACCATTTAAAAATACAATTTTAATGTCCAACTAATGTACATCAAGTGCACATATGCTATGAACAATGATCATACAACATGTGGGTGCAAAGGTCTCATCAAAATCAATGCCTCTCTCTTGCGCATAACCTTTTGCAACAAACCTAGCCTTATTCCTGTCAATTGTTCCATCACACTTTTGTTTCAGCTTATATACCCATTTAATGTCAATGGGCTTTTTTCCTAAAGGCAAATTACATAAAGCCCTGGTATCATTCTTTATATTAGCATCATATTCTAATTGCATAGCAGCCTGAGTTTTGTGCTTCATCAAAAGAAACAAGCTCATTCTAATCACAAAGACTAAAGCTACCCATAGCATAGCAATCTGATGCAAAGGAAGCACTATGAGAGCCTGAACTAGAACGATATGACACAGATGCATCTAATTTGTTATCTCCCAAAGTCTCCACCAGCCATTTAGGCATAGTTTTTGCCTCCTCTATATGAGCCCTCTCATCAACCAGTGCATCATGTAAATCTGCATCAGAATGGAATGATCTACATCATCATGTGGAACCTGTAAAGGCAGAGAAACCTATAAAGGCATAGAAACCTATAAAGGCATAGAAACCTATAAAGGCATAGAAACCTATAAAGGCAGAGAAACTGCCTCATTTGCTCAATGGTCCACCTGTAAAAAGAGGAAGTAAAGTGTCATACACATCTTTAGAGCTAACTAAAGTCTCCTTGGTACATGAAAGTAATGGCTAAATTGGATCTTCCGCAAAAACAACATCATGGCTAACCAAAATGCATTTAGCCTGTGGATGATACAGATGATTGCCTTTGCGTTTAGAACTGTACCCAACAATTTCTTTATCATCTAATTTTTTGCATTGTTGTTCAAGCACTAATGCATATGCAAGACAATCAAAGACATACATATTAGCGACAGATGGCTTGCGACCATGCCAAGCCTCATATGGAATAATAGATTGCAGTGCTTTGGTGGGAAAGCTATTAAGTACATATACTGCACACATAAGAGCCTCAAGCTAGAAGTTATGTGGTAAAGCTTTGCTTTTGACCATACACTTCGTCATCTCCATATGAGACGTGTTCTTTCTTTCCGCAACTCCACTTTGCTGACGTGTATATAGCACTGTATACGGATGTTTTATCCCACACTTAGCCAGAAATGCATTAAAATTAGAAGACATGTATTCAACCCCTCGATCAGAATGGAGAGTACCCAATTTACATGCCAGAAGATTTTCAGCACATAAACACTTCGGACTTAACCAAAAACTGTTTGAAACACATAAACACTTTGGACTTTGCTTTCAATGGCCGGAGAAATCATCAATAAAAATCACAAAGTAAAGGTAGTTTCCAAAAGAAGAAATCTACATAGGACCACATACATCACTATGAACAAGCTGCAATTTATGAGTAGCTTGAGATGAACCATCTTTTAGGAAGGAGGAATGTTGCGTTTTGCCCAAAATATGACCTTCACATATATGTTTACAAGGTGCCTCAAGTTTTCATTTCAGATTTCCACAGGCGTAGAAAAATAGCAAAATTTGGATGACCAAAGAGTGCATGCCAAAGCGTTGCATTTGAGATAGCTTAAGAATCTTGAACTACACATGCTAAATCATTCATAGATTTTGCATAGTCTATGAGCTGATGCAACCCAAGACATAAAATACCATAGGAAATAATAACATCGCAATTTGAGAAATCATGAACTATACATCTATCATCAAGAAATTCCATGAGGTTCAAAGGCTTAAGAACTTCAAAGAACTAATCATTGAGCACAATGATCAACAAAAGGGGGAAGAAAATGTCAAGCAAAGGCACGAGATGATTGAACCATGTCATCTCTTTAACATTTGTCTACTCCCCAATAAGGTTCTCCCTTTTGACAAGATGTATGATCCATTCATATTTGCTTTAGAAGTGAAGAGTTGTAACTCATTCGTACATATCTCGAGAAGATAGGGTTGAAAGAAACTCTGAATGCTAATACTCCAAGATATGCTTTGTGAATAAAAAGCAATTTACCAAGATGGTTAAAAATATAACCGTTTGGCTAAGCTTATGATGGACACATGAGTATATGCTTTGAAACTGATGCCTAGTTATGTCAACAAATAATATCTAAGAGAATATATTAGCACTATTATCAAATGACATAAACATAGATACCTTTGATCACATCTCATCAAAGAAATTGTTCAAAGAAGACTCAAAGTCTTTTCAAGAATAAATCAACACTTGGTAGAATATAACTCACAAGCATGTTGATTGTACTTGATTAGACTAAGATGAAAGTTTTCGAGTTTGATAGCCACAACTCATGCAATCCAGTTGTCGGCCCCCATAACTAAGTGAGTTGCCGGCCCCCATAACTAAGTGAGGTGCCGATAGCAGTGCTCCCATGGCCAACCAACCACTGAAAAAGAACAACCTGGAGAGACTGCAAGCTACCCCAAATGCAAGCTACCTCCTCGCTAACAAATTCAAGTTCTTTATCAACCATCAGGCCTTATTGTATCTGGTCAATAAGCCTTGCAATACAGGAAGATTAGTGAGATGGTTTCTATTGATGATGGAATTTGATTTTGAAGTAGTAGTCAAAAAGGGGAATACTCATGTGAGAGCGGATCATCTATCTCGAATGACACACAGAGAACCACCCAACGGAGTGGCTGATGATCTACCATATATGTACTTATTCAATCTATAAGTATGTCCGAAATGGGCAGAGAAGTTGATTCCAATTCTCACACATGGAACACACCATAGAATTAACACAGATACCAGCAAAGAGAGGAACTCCTTTGAAAGACACTGCCGCCACTAGACCTCAACTCCAGCAAGGGTGGCAGGGCGATGCGACCAGACTCCTCCCGAGCTATGCAGAATACTAAAAGAAGGGGATGATGGGGCTCCCGGGAGGGGTGTAAGGATCACGCCACTGCCACTCCCCCAAATCACACCGAAGGTGGGACACCAACCACAATGCACCACTGCCACTCCCCCAAATCAGACCAAGGCTCCAAGACCTAGAGACACCAACCGCAATGAGCCCGACTTTGAAAGATTAAGGATGTTGTTCTACGGATTAGAAAAAGATATCATTGATATGGGATAGTGGGAACTAACTCCCGTTGAGAATTTTCTCTGATGGCCAGTCAGAAAATAGTTAAGGATCCAATAGAAAACATCCAGATAAACCTTAAAGATACAACCATTGAGAATAAGGTCTTAGGTTCTTTTAAAGGCGTAGAAATGTACCTCCTTGAACCAATCAAATACACTTGGTTGTATTTACAAAAGGGTAAATGGAAAAAAAAATGAAATTTACCTAGAAAAGGCTACCCTTTATCCTCTCAAGGAAATGCATTCTTTTCAATAGAATGCATAGTCAATGTTAGATTGTGCAACAGATGTGGAAAAGATTAAGATAAAAACTTTAGGGAGTTTTTGGAGTTAAACTCCAAAAGTAAAATCAAGCCTACTCAGGTGCAAAGTTTTGAATGATAAGAGTGATCTATAAAAGATCATCTTTTGAATCTTTGGACGATGAGAATAACTGATTCAAGAATGTTCACAAAGTTCCTAGAAGGGTCTAGGATATGATGCCTAGAAAGAGGTATCTTTCTTGCAAGGTTTTGGAATTTAAAGCATATAAAAATTTGAGTCATTTAACTTCATTCAATAAATAGACGATTTATCAAGAAGGTACCTTGATAGCTATTGTTCTTCAATTAGTATGAGGATTTGAAGGAATTTGTTAAGTAAGAGGTAGGATTTGTTCCTCTTTGCAAAGCTTTGGTGACCTTTGAGGCTAGCATAAGTAACTATCTTGGGTATAAACAAAAGTTGGACCAACATGGTGAGTACTAATTCTATTTGGAAGTGTTTCAAGAAATGTTGGATGATTGATATAAGTCTACCTAACTTGCCAAGGAATTGGAAGAAAGTATTTCTTTTCATTTTATTAAGCATGTTTTGGTAGGAACTCAAAAAACCCATGTTGCTAAGTTCATATCTTTTGCTAAGTCCTACCAAATACAAATACAATATATTTGTATTTGTAAGGGACTATAAAAGAGTAAGTCAAGTATAGAAAGTCTAAAGATTCCTCTCCTTTGTGTTGAAAGTGGAAGATGAATATAGTTTCCGCCCCTATCAAAATAGAGGTAGGACCTCTAATGCATTATCTAAAAGTTATACATTTCTAAGAAGGTACAAAGTATATAGAAATATAAAATTTTATGAAGCTTGAGATTTGTGAAAATGCCAAAGAGAAACAATTAAGCTAAAACCACCAGAGACGTCCATCCATTTCACTAGTCCATAGGTACAAGGCATGCATGTACATTCAATTGGACTAGGGAAAGTGATTTGGGTAGGGATTTCGATTCCTTTCCTTTCAAATTGAGGAAGGTAGTAACCCTTACCTCAATACGCAAAATGAATCTAAAGAGATAAATGACCATACTCAGAGTATAGATCATGGTGCATGGGAATACTCCACATATTAAACCCACACACATTTTTAGGACGAAAATGTTAAAGAGGAAAGAATCTTGTATAATTCATGGGTTCAAAAGGCTAAATACATGGATTC
>CM035434.1:108024119-108049119 GCA_020310875.1 Ceratopteris richardii
TTCACTGCCTCTGCATATTTCGGATTAAGTCGATAAGGCCTACTTCGTGGAGGTGCACCTCCTTCAACTAAGGGTATTCAGTGTAGTCCAAGCTCCTTTGGTATCGTTGTTAGATCCTTTTAGGACCATGCGAAGACATTTTTATAGGCAAAACGTAAAGAAATTACCTTCTGTAGTAAAGGGGAATAATGCCACAACCAAGAGGCCAAGTGAACCATTTGAGGGTTCTCTTCATCTCCAAGGTTTACTTGAACAAGTGTTTCAGGATTGGACTTACTTGAAAAATCATCCCCACTGTATGCACGAGTGGAGTTCAACTTGTGATTCCCCAATATGTTCCTTGGTCCATCCTTGAGAGATATCAGAAAATGGAAGGTCTTCTCTGCTCTCACGCTCAAAATTAGCCATTTCTGATGCTTCCACATTTGTTGGCCCTTCTCTATTAGTATTCAAGTGCAAATTTTTATTTTTTGACTCTTTGTGACTTCGGTGGGCTTCTTCTGCAACTTCTTCATATGTAACTTCTTCATCTATTTCACTGATTTCCAGCGTGCAACATTTTGCACTCTCCATCATCCAATTTAATAATGTATCATCTTCTTGAGGTAAAGAAGGCATTACCTGAGTGTCGATGGTACACCCAGTAGCCTTGCCAATGTCTGACCCTTCTTCCAAATGTAGTTGTAGCTGATTGTTAGTATTTGTTGAAATCCACAACTTGTTATTTCCCAATCCTACAAAGCTTTTGCTTGCCTTAGCCAATGCCTTCCCAAGAGTAGAGGGTAAGACGTCTCTTGTGGAAGGGCAATAACAACAAAGTCTAGAACAAAGTGACAACCCTGCACTATCATAAGTACCTTTTCAATAAGGCCGAGTGGTGCGACCCGGTGTTCGTCTTCCTATGTAATTGTGAAAGGTGCCTCCTTGGTGGGTTTAGTTTTAGTTTGTTCATGGTGAAATTTGGCATCAAATTGATGTCAAAACCTCCATCTATAATAACACCAATAAGAGCTTCATCTCTTATAAATTCTGATAGCTTTGAACTCTGACAGTCAGCCAATGGTGCAGGGGGAAAGTCAACCATGAAACCATCGATGCTAGGAGGTGGGCTCAAGTAGGTAGAGTGTATTGTCTTCAACAAGTCACTTCTTACTTTTGAATCCATTTTTATGAGTTGGTACAAACTAACCTTATGATGAATACCTTTCAAGATTTCCTCAATGTTCACCTCTTGTGTGTCTTCTTGAGAACTTGTTGGTTGGTCTCTCTTTGAGTCCCTATTGTTCCTCCCTTGAGGTTGCTGCCGCTTGCCCGGCTCTAGTCATCATGGGCACTGAAAAAGATGAAACAACATAAGACTGGGTAGTCATACCTTCTACTTGAGGGGAGACCGCAATCATGTGAATGGAAGCAGGGAGGCTTCTTGGGCAATCTCTAGTATAGTGATCCTTAGCATCTGGACAATGCTGACAAGGAGGTGCACCTTCTGATAAGGAGCACCTGTTTTGCATGTGGCCATACTCACCACAGAGATAACACATCAATGGCCTATTATATCTAGGCCGAGTTGGACAAGTCTCTTCTCTATTAGGTGCATTTGAAGTACTAGCATAATGCGAATCAAGAACTAGAGGGTTACCTCGTTGCTGTGCTCTCTTGAGGTAGTAGCAGTCTCTTGCTTCATGACCATCCTTACCACACAATTGAAAGCTCACCTTGTTAGGACAATTAACATTCGAATATCCACTGTTGCTACATATTGTAGACCAAACCTACCTTCGTATATCATGTGTGGTCCTCGAATCTTCTAACTCACAATGAAGTTTAGCTACTTCATCATCATTGTGGCAGGGTGGTGATGGCATGACCTTTTCTTCTTCGTGACTTTGCTTCATTCTTAAGGCTTCCAACTCCTTCCTGAGTTGCCCAATAGGGTCTAAGTCTCATGCATAGTTTGATTGTGCATCCCCTTCAAAATGTCGCCTAGCTTCCTCAATGCATGATGCAGCTGCAACAAAATCATCAAGTGTTGCATCCAATCTAAGAGATTCGTGAAGCTTATGCTCAGATGACCTTGGAAGAGCTTTCTCTATCCATTTTTTTACCAAGAAATCTCCTCCAAGAAGGGGGGGGGGGGTTGAAAACAGGGGGATTTAATAGTATGGGGGGAGGTGTGTGGAGGGGTGAAAAGAGGGTGGTTTAATAGTATGGGGGAAGGTGTGTGGAGGGGTGAAAAGAGGGGGGTTTAATAGTATGGGGAGAGGTGTGTGGAGGGGTGAAAAGAGGGGGGATTTTAATAGTATGGGGGGAGGTAGACGTGAAACAAGTGCTTTTGTCCTAGTGTGAAGTTCGTGAAAGGATTCACCTATCTCAGCTTTAGGTTCTCTAGCTCATCTAGAGCTCTTTCCGAGGAGTCACTTGGTTTGAATGTTTGCGAGAAAGCCGCCTTTAGTGCCTCTTATGTAGTGAAGTGGATGTCTTCATATTGACTATACCATTTGTCTACAAGGCCTTCCAATGTAGATGGGAAGAGTTCCAGCATTGCATCCTCTCGGTCTTGCATACCTCTTCTGTGGCATAAGGAGATGAATCTCCTCACGTGATCATTTGCATCCTCATAATCGAGTCCCTTAAAAGTAGAGAGCTTGATATTCAACTTAGAGAATAAATGAGAAAGATCCTCCATTGGCCCTAGTGCTTCTTCTAAAGTATTTGAGGAAAAATCTAATGTCCTTCTCAGCTTCTCCTTTGAGGGTGGTGTGGAAGCCAAATCTATGGACAAGTTTAAAGAGGGTAGAGGAGATATAGGTTGACTAGTCGAAGGTAAAGATGGTTTCTTAAGGTTGCTCTGTCCACAAAGAGATATAGGTTGACTAGTCGAAGGTAAAGATGGTTTCTTAAGGCTCCTTTGTACACGAAGAGGCCCACTAGCTAGATGAAAAAGAAAGAATAATGTGAAAACAAGTATTTACTCTGCTAAGGCCTCACACAACAAATGCAAGTGTCCCACTGGGCTAGATAGACAATGCAAGAGTCCCACCGGGCATGCTAAACTGTAGAGGAGATACTGGGGTATCTCACTTTGCCAAGTGCCAACCCGTAAGTGAACCTACACGCTCACACTTCCAATACTTCGTCTACTCAAGGCAGATTCTTCTTAGGAAAGTATACCCTGTAACATTTCTGTGCGCAGGTACATTCAGTGACAACAAAGACACTACATTCAGTGACAACAAAGACACTGACACAGTAGAAATTGTACCATCGTGGAGGAAGTAACAATGACAAGTACAAATGAAAACTAAACTCTTAGCTCAGAAAACAATTACAGAGGGCCAGGAATGCTCCAAAAGGATAATGGAGTGGGCTAGTATGCCATTCCAGAAACTAAACAGAAGCAATACAAGAGCGCTCACAGATGCAATGAATACAACAAAGATGAAGACTTGCTCCAATAGAAATACTACTGATTCACACCGAATGACTAGATCTAAGCCACTTAATCACACTATAATGCTAGTAGCCAACTCCACTAGGAGGCCCACGCTCTGTATACTCACCACAGAGTGACCTCCAAGAGTGTGCATGTAGCAACATAGTGCAAAAAGTAGAGAAGAAAATGGTGCTCGACTCTAATGCTCTGAATGGTGATGATGATCCCACCTCCTTTGAGAGTATCAGACGACTGCAAATCATATGCTCTTATAGAATCCAAGAGGCAAGAAGGGCCTTTCCGAATCCCAACGTTCACTGAGCATGCGACAAAATGATCGCCCAAAAATGGTATGGAAGACTAATCTTGGCTATGGTGGCCAACTTTAATTATGTTCTCAATTAGCTTTCAACCCCGCCAAAGGTTGGAAGCTTTATCCTTTGCGTTAACTCTTTTTGACCTTTAACAAGAATGGTGAAGCCCATCTAGTAGCCATCAAGTTGATTTAGCTAAATCATGTTGTTGCCCAATTTTTGATCCGCCTTTGGTGTATTGAGTCAATGTCATACCGATATAATAAATTTCCATCGAAAAATTAGAGCCATTGGAGCTTGCTCACAAAGAAAACTCCATACTATTCTTTAGTACAAGATTTCCTTTCTCCATAACTTGATCTACAATTTGATGCTTTTGCTTAGAAGGTTGTTATCCCTCGACTAGTGCAAAAAACAAACATTGCATTATCCACATCATCTACGTCTTGCGCTACCATAAGTGGACACATTAATATTGAGTCGGACCCTTCCTAAATTGGGAAGACCTTTGAGGCAATGAGAGAGATGATTGATCACGATAGTTGGATGGGCCCGTGATTTTGAATTCTTATTCAGTGGAAGCATTGATCTACCTTTGAAGTTATCATCTATCACCTTTTCCTTAGCTCTTCCATGATGGCATTCCCCGGATAAATTTCCAGAGTCATCGTTGATGACATATAGCTTTGACATACTGATATCCATTAATGCTTGAGCCTTCATGATGCACTCCATATTGGCAGTCTGGCCATATTCACCAATTACAAGGAAACAAGGAGAATTAACCTCACTATCATCACGTAGCCACGTGGGCTACGGCCTCAGGAACCGTGCACGCCAAGATGGCGGGGAGGAAGGTATGGGATGGCGGAGGGAGGCCTGCAGTTATGGCGGTGTGTGCGCACTGTGGGGATAGAGAAGGAGCTGGTAGAGGCTTGAGGTCGCTGCGGGAATAGGTGGAGAGGTGGTGCACGGATGGCAGTTGGCGGGAAGAGAGAGGTTGGCGGAGAGAGAAAGGATGTGGGTGTAGACTATGGGCAGCGGGTTGGGGGGGTGGGGGGGGGGGAGAGAGAGAGAGAGAGAGAGAGAGAGAGAGAGAGAGAGAGAGAGAGAGAGAGAGAGAGAGAGAGAGAGAGAGAGAGAGAGAGAGAGAGAGAGAGAGAGAAACAAAACCGGCCTGAGACAAAACATATACATCAGTATGATCCAATCCAATGTGATCCCAAAAGCAAAATAAAATGTGAGTACAAAACATAGTATAAAAGGAGTGGATAATAGCTTGCGTCGAGGGTGTGGGGTTCTATGGGTATGCACTCTATATGCTCAAGAGGGAGATACAAATATGATATGCATAGAGAGAGAGAGGGAGATACAAATATGATATACATAGGGGGAGAGAGAGAGAGAGAGAGAGAGAGAGAGAGAGAGAGAGAGAGACTTGCGGGTTGGCGCATGGAGGCAAACAAGGCCACGTGGGCCACGGAGAAAGGAGGTATGAGGGCTCGGGAGGTGTGTATGCGCGAGGCCGTGGAGCTGAGTGGCGCTGCGGAGTTGCGCGGATGGGGGCTGGTAGTATGCAGTTTGCAAGGGGGGGAGGAGGAGAGAGAGAGAGAGAGAGAGAGAGAGAGAGAGAGAGAGAGAGAGAGAGAGAGAGAGAGAGAGAGAGAGAGAGAGAGAGAGAGAGAGAGAGAGAGAGAAAAGAAAGAAAGAAAGAAAGTGTTTTTACGTCTATTAGGAGGCCGAACTCGGCCTATGAGACAAATCGATGTACATGGGTGTATCTTCTGTCAATCAGAAAAGATAAAAGTGCTGAAAAAAACTGGTAAAGCTGGTATAGATCTCCGTAGTATGCATGCAGAGATACCCATGAAAATAGGGGGTTGTATGGAGTGTGATATCTATGATAGTCTATATGCAAAAGGGTAGTACAACAAGCATGAGAATGCATCTGAAACGACTAACTAGCTCCATCCTGTGCTAGTGGGCGGGTGTAAGATGTGATACATAGGTGGAGGTGGAGTCAGGGCCACCCTGATGGCTGCAGCGGGATCGGCCATCATCTGGAATCATCTCTCTTCCGTGGCGCGATGGTCACGAGCCTGAATCTCCGCAATCTGGTGTCGGTGAAGTCTCGGGGCCCGATATCCTATAGCACGGGGTCGTCTCCTAGCTCGAGAACTCTGAGCCTACTGAAGAGTCACCCCTCTCGGTATGTGGGCTGAGGGGGGGGAGGGCTGAAGCACGTCGTGGAATAAAGAAGTCAATGAGCTGACTCTGTCTCCCTCCTGTATGGAGTGCTACAGTAGGTTGGAGTAGGGAATCTCTGTGACTCTGTATCTCTAGTAAGAATCGCCCGAGCTGTCCCTAGTCTCTAAAGCCCATGATCTCTCGGAGGGTGGGCTGTCCTGCAAACAGAGTCTCATATCTGACTCTGATGCCATCATCTGCGCTACATCTGCATACAAAGTGCTCCTCATCCTCCATCTCTACTCTGCATACCCTGCATATCCGCTCCTCTTTGGGAATGTCTACGGCTTTGCCCGTCTCAAACTCTAGTCGATGTGATGAGACTCTCAACTCGCCAATCGCCACCCTCGAGCTATGAGGCATGTAAGTATCCATGTAGCATGGTCATTGGATGAAACCGTATGCTAGTATGTCTAAGAATTGGTCTCGGTAGTGCGATAGTCTCGATCCCATGTGTGGTGTGTGCCATTTCTGACTAATGTAGAGCTTCTAGAGATCCTGTCTAAGCACAACATTCCTCTCACGACGAGAGAGGTGGATGTGAGGTGAGTTTGGGTCATACTGAAAAGGCAGCAATCTGTCCATATCAAGTCCATGACTATCAAACCAGACTCTAACCTGAGTCTACCAAGCTCTCTCATATCCTGACTCTGATATCTGTATAGATGCCTCAAAAGATGTGTGTGTGAGTCTATGTGTAGGGAGCTCCCTCATCCTCTGAATAAAGCAGATAGTCTGGAATAGTGCATCTACTACCATGGGTGGTGAAGCTAGCTCTGCCCTGATGATGTCATGTGGTACCGACTGTTTCCCCCGAAATAATCGCGAGATCATACATACCTGTGGCCTCTCGATCGCACTCCACTGGGTGACTTGAGGTCTGGGGCCCAAACCATCGCAGCATACATCATAGTTGGTCTGACTAGTGTGTCAAATAGCCACCTCTTCGTGCGGGGCTCCTGAAAGTGTGCCTGGGACATCTCCTCTCTAACATGGCTAAAGCTGCATATCCTCGTGTGAGTCTATTGGTTGCTGCCTGTCTCATGCAGAAGGGGCCAGGCAAGCTCGTGAATGTGACTCCGAGGTAGACATAGGAAGTGACCACCTCAATCTGTCCACCGCCAGCTCTGAATCCTGCTCCATTCCTCACCATGGGGGAGGTGTGGAAGATCATGACCTTGGTCTTGCCAAGGTTTACTGTCAAGCCCCTCTGTGTACAAAACTCATCCAGGGCCTCCAGGTGGCTCACCCTCTCCTCCAACTCGGAGAATGTAGTCCTCAATCTCGTCAATGTAGAGACCAAATAGAGTGGGAGAGAGTGGGAAGCCTTGCTTAACACCGATGGTGCTAGCAATGGCCTCAGACATACCTCCTGGACACTGTACCCTCCCAGTCACCTGCTCATAGAGTGCATAGATGGCCCAAATCATCCCTGATGGTACTCCCAAGCTCTGGAGGCGTTGGAAGAGCCTCTCTCGTGGCACTGTATCAAAAGCTTTGCGGAAGTCCACAAAGCAGCAATATAGTCTCTTCTTCCGCACCCTTGCCCCATCAATGAGGCAACGCAAAATGAAGATGTGATCAATGGTAGAGAAAGCTCGTCGAAAACCTGCCTGGCCTCGTGCTCGTAGCCCCTCGGTCTGTGCGTATGAGCTGAGCTCTGCCTCAAGTATGGCACCGTATAGTTTGGCCATGGTGTGGCCAATCATGATGGTCCTATAGTTCCCTGGATCCAGGGTGTCGCCAGATTTGTGGATAGGCACAATGGTGTGCCTCGTCCACTCCTCTGGGAAGCCCTCCCCTATAGCCGGGTTGAAGACATGTGCAATCAACGGGGCTATAGTGGTGGCTGCATATATGAGATGCTCACTCTGCAATCCGGTGTGGTCTGTCGAACGTCCATGTCGCAGTCGTCCTATGGCCCTCTCAACCATCTTTTCTCTGAAGAGAGAAGAACTAGTAGGGCGAGGCTCAAGTGGCTCGGGAATGGGAGGTTGCCCAGGTACCTCATATAACCTCTGAGCATAATCATGCCATGTGTGTAGGTCCCCAATAGGTGTGGTCGGGTGTGGCTCTCGTAGGATGCGCCATGCTGCAGCACTGTCCATACTCATAAAGAGATGGTATAGCTCAAGCTCCTGTGCCTCCTCAAAGGCTCGCCTCTTTCGACGTGTGAGAGTCTTCATCTGTCCCTCGGCCTCTCTCTCTGTGATCTCTCCCAATGCTCGCTGAGCTCGTAGTCGACGGTAAAGATCTTTGCATTCCTCATCATACCAACGATGTTGTGGCATAGTCCCGGGAGGAGGTGTGTGATGAGAACGATGGTGTGTGGGAAGGAGCTGATGGCTGATGTGTGAAGAACTGATGCTATCTGTGAGGTGAGTAGGGATAGTGGAGTGTCAGGATGAAGCAAGAGAAGACCCTTCTCGACTTGAGCCGCATATATGTGAGCTAGCTCGTGTGTGAAGTGGATGGTGGTGTGTGGAATGCGTGTTGCGGGTATGCGTGTAGGTGTGTCTCCCTTCAGAGAGAGTGCGAGGTATGTGTGATCGGCCCCAATGGGTATGGGTGGGATGGTGAATCAGGTAAGTAGGTGGATGGCCTCTCTGGATCCCATGACGTAATCTACTGTACTTCCCCTGCCATCTGTGACTTAGTGTGGTATGCATGTCAATCCTCCTGAGGTAGGCCACTCAGCCATCCCGTTATAGATAACGAGATTATGTCGAGAGCCTAGTCTGAGTAAGTGAGTGCCATAGTGAGTGTGTAGGGTCAGCTGAAGCTCGAGCTATAGACTCATCCTCTATGGTATGTAGTATCTCTGGGTCTTCTGGGTCAAATATCTCACACTGATCATTGCCTGTCCAGGCATTGAAGTCTCCCGTAAGGAAGACTTCCCCTAATGCAGAGTACTCTGTAATCTCTTCTCACAACCAAGTGTATGGTGAGTCCTCCTCTCGATCTATGATAGCGAAACGCGAGCTAGAAGGAGCAAAGTAGCATAATGCTATGAAGATGATCCCCTCCTGTGAGAGCTTGAGTCGAATCCAAAGATATCTGGCATGTGAATCACGTGCGACTATCTGTATCCTGCTCTGAAGTCCATCTCTGAAGAGTATGGCTACTCCTCGTGATCCTCGGGTGGTGTGCTGACGTGTACACTCTATATGTGGACTCCCACTGAAAACCGTGGACTCGAGGTAGGTCCCGGTCAGGGCTCTCATGTGTCTCTGTGAGCATAATGATATCTTTGCCTTTGCGCACCTCTTCCAACCTCTCTGGGTGTGTCCATAGATCTCCATTGCAGTTCCAAACTGCAAGGTGTATCTCCTCGAGTGTCTCACAAGCCGTGAATCCCTATAGGATGGCCTTGCCATCAATGATGACAGGACCATCTCTCTATGAAGCCTTCTTTCCTTCTTTGCGAGCTTGCTGTACTCTCGGCATGCATGCACGATGATGTGCTACCTGCATGGGTGTGAGATCATCATCAAGGTAGATGGGGGGGCCATCAAGTGCTCTCAAAATCACCCTCTTGCGTAGGAAAGCATATCTTACATCTTCGGAAGGGAAGTGTAGGATGAGAGCTCTCTTCTTCGTGGGGTCTCGTCCCGTTCTCCAAGACTTGATGAATGGGGGGGAGTCCTCTTTGTAGCCGACTATCTTGCATAATGTCTTCCCATCGGACTCCGGGGTAGAGCCTTCTTTTTCTACAAGGCCCGTGATGCGTACATTGAGACGGCGGGCCTGTCTCATCTTTTCTTCCTCAATGGTGGTGTGCACGATGAGGGCTTCTTTCTTTTGTGCTTCCTTTTTGGCTTCTTTTTTTATGTTCTTCACTATGTCGATCCACCCTTCTTTGGTAGCTTCTAACTTGTTTTCCATGCTCGCAGTCAAAGCTTTGGTGAGTTCTTCTTTGAGAGCTTTTGTCTTGTTCATATTAATCTCTCCCTCTTCGGGTCTAAGAGAGACCATTGAAGCTTTGAGGAGCTCCAATTCCTCTTTCATGTTTTCCCTCTCCTTAGCCCATTCTTCTTTCTCTTTCTTCCATGTTTCCCTCTCCTTATGATATGTTTCTACCTCTTTCTCGAGCTTTGAGAGGCGGTTGATGATGGTCGTGATAGTGGAGTCCACCATCCGCCACGCCTTCTTGTAGTATTTTCCCTATGTGGGTGTTCTTGTAATCATAAGTGTATTTCCGAAATCTTGTCTAGTAGAATCAGAGAGCACAATCTAGTGCTCCCCTGACATTTTGGCAAGACTGATTATGAATGTGGCCAACCCCTCCCTATATAGGTTTTCAAGGGAGGTTCATGAAAAGTAGTTACGAATTGATGATGTCATCGATGATGTCATCAATTCGAAACATGAGCTCTGGATATCCAAATGAGACAAGTAGACAGCCGATCTTAGGGTTTTGGCATGTTTCGGACGCAATGGAAGCATTGGTTTCTCCTAATTCTGAACCAATCATGATATATAGGATTCACATGGAATCTAAGGTTCAGGATGGTTTCCTTTGTCCATGACATGCGGTACATGTACAAAAAGATGCAAAGAAATTTCACGTATACTCTTCTATAATACTCTTGTGGCTAAAAAAATTACCTTCGAGGCTTATGGAAATACAAAAGAATGTGGGTCAACCCCCATCTTCCATGAAGCGAAATCCATCCACTCCTGTGAGAAAGAAACTCCCGGTAAAACGAGCACGAGTAAAAGGGGACTCATTAGAAGACATCCGAGCCCTTCCAATTGGTGATCAAGATTATGCTTCAGCAAAAGGTACTCATCCCCCTTCTTCTTTACATACATATGTACGAAAAAGGGCTCCTAATCCACATGTTCACACACACCATAGTGCTTCATATAATCCATCCACACCATCACCATCTCCACCTATTATTTCCACTCCACATGCATCACCCCCTGCGCAAATTCCTTCACCACTTATGTCACCTTCCATTGCAACTCGGCATACACCTACACATGTCTCACCTATTCCCATGCCTCCTCTTATGCCATCACAAAGCTCACTTGCCCCCACCATCTTAGTTACCCCTTCAGGTTCACATATGCACAACACCTCCACCCAACCCATGCATTCTAGCACACCTTCACTCGCACCTTTTCCTTCCACTTATGCACTCCCCGCATTAGAAAACATCCACATAGCGAATCTTCATGCAAGCAACACGTTAGAATCTCTCTCACTACTCAATGACTATCACAAAGAGATCTCTTCATTTATGGGGGTGGCAAACCAACAAGTTCTTCAGCTTCACAAACGGATCTCATACTTAGAAGACCGCAACAAGCAACTAGAGCAGAACAACCAGGAAAAAGGAAGAAGAAGAAGAAGAAGAAGAAAAAAAAAAAATAAGAGAGAAGAGAGAGAGAGAGAGAAAGAGTACCATTTATCTCCGAGGACGGAGAATGTCTAAGTGGTGGGCAACCTGTAACGGGGTACTTTGATACATCCTTAAAATAATGTATTTTATGTTTTGCTTTTCAAGATGTAGAAGCCAAGTTCAAGGCAAGTTACCTCGATTTCGAGCAAAGGAGAAGCAGAAGAAGGGAAGAGCAAGAAAATGGAGAAAGGGGGATCCAGCTCATCCGTTCATGAAGAAGGCCAGATTCCCAATTTCCTACCTCACTGTTTTCCCATTTCACCTATTTTCCCAAGTTTCCTAAATTCCCATTTTCTAAGTTGTCTAATTTCCCATTTCACCAATTTCCAAAGTTGCCTATTTTCCCATTTCACCAATTTCCAAAGTTGCCTATTTTCCCATTTCACCAATTTCCTAATTTGCCATGTCACCAATTTCCTAAGTTGCCTAATTTTCCAGTTCACCAATTCTCTAAGTAGTTTAAATTCCTAAGTTCACCAATGTCAACTTTTACAAGTTAGTCGGCTTACTCAGAAGTTGACCATTTTTGTGAAGTTAGTCTACTTAATTCAGAAGTAGTCCATTTTTTAAGAAAATGGTGTACTTTTGATTTAGTCTACTTTTTCACTTGAAAAAAAGAGACTAAATTTTTCAGATCTCCATATGGTCTAAATTTCCGGCCACTTGCACGTGGAGAACTCATGGACGGTGGACGACGCCGAATACCAAAATTTGGAAGAAAGTGACGGCAAAAGTGGACCAAAAACTATATAAGTAGACCTCTCCTTCAACAAAGGACAAGCTCAAAGAGAGACTCGAGGAAGGAATGCACAGCTGAAGCTTTGTCTTCCCTTTGTGTGTGTAGAGGTCTTAGCTTACCATGTGCTCCACTTGGTAGAATTGGAATCAACTAGCTGGGCACTCTGAGTGATTAGTGGGCAAGCAGTGATGTGATTAGTGGGCAAGCAGTGATTGGAAAATCTTCTCTTGAGGAGCTAGTTGAAAGACTAGAGTTTTGAGCATGTATCTTTAGAGAATCGAAGTCCAACACTTAAGAGTGAAAGTGTATGCTTATGTCTCCTACTGATTGCCCAAAGTTTGTATAATCCTCTTTGAGCGGTTTGTACTCATAATTTCAGCTTCTTTCTCTCATCTCACTATGAGTCATTGTATATGCTATTTTTTTTTCCCTATTGAATCTTCAAATTGCAACCCACAGTGCATATTGCACTTAAGAGGACACACCACATTGAGCATATAGATCAAGAAATTGATCTACACCTAGATCGCAGAAAATCTTGAACACCACCAAGTTTTTTGAGTTTCCATCTCTTATTACATTGACAAGCAATACTATCAGAAGGAATCAATGTGCGATAATACATATTTGATTTACGAGTCCACCATCTAGTATGCTTTGCAAGTAACCAATCTCGCAACGGATCGGATGCATCAATCGAAAGAGGGATCTGATATTGTTGTAGGAAGGAAACTAATTGAAGCCATTTCGATATGTAGGCTGCTCCTATAGCATAAGTTTTCTGTATCATCGAGATGGGCAAAATCTCCCATTTGGAGTCATAGCATTTTGCAACAGAATATATATCCTTGTTATTAAAATATCTTGCCGAAGCTCCCAGAGAGTAGGCAATAGACGGATTTGACAAGAATGACCAATATGGCGATACTTGCGCAAGGGCGTTTAGCGTTGTCTTCCTTTCCACATCAAGGTAGAAAGTGTACTTTTGAAGTGACATAACAAAAAATTATCGTATGCGAAGTAGTTTCCAGCGAAGCATGAGAAAAGAACTTATTCCATACATCAAGCTTCCAAGATCCCTTAAATTTCACTTATGCATTTTCCACAAGCTTCCAAAAAATGGGAGTCCACAGTGGTGTATGAGAAGAGGTAACGCGCATAATGAAAGTTGTTCTTCTAGCCATTAAGTGAGAATGCGAATTGAGAAATCCAAGTCCTCCTTCGCTTTTTGTTCCAAAGAAATGCCTTCATCAGTCTCTCAAAAATATGTAACTGATTTTTCCTCCAATCTAACAGCAGTAAGTAATACATAATATATGGCTGCATAAAAGTTTGCACAATCCTTATCCTTACATGCAAAGGCCATTGTGGATCGAACCACCTGTCCATTTTGCATTTAACTCTGCGTAAAACCCACTCGACTTTTTCCTTAATGGGAACATCGATGCCTAAGGGGTACCCCAAATGTCTAAAAATAACGCCGCTCTCAATTTTAGGACCTTCCCATTCGAGGACTTGAAATTTTTGCGCAGAAATATTTACCATCGCCGATTTTTTCATATTAATCTTCAATGCCGATGCTTGAGAGAAAGGAGCTAGAGAGTCCAAAATGCATCTAATATTTTTGCTATTTGCTTTCCCAAAAATAAATGTATCATCCGCAAAGCCAACTGCAATTTGTTAAATCCAATTTGCGCAGAAATATTTACCACCGCCGATTTTTTCATATTAATCTTCAATGCCGATGCTTGAGAGAAAGGAGCAAGAGAGTCCAAAATGCATCTAATATTTTCGCTATCTACTTTCCCAAAAATAAATGTATCATCCGCAAAGCCAACTGCAATTTGTTAAACCACCTGTCCATTTTGCATTTAACTCTGCATAAAACCCACTCGACTTTGTCCTTAATGGGAACATCAATGCCGTTTAACTCCACATGGAAAGCACTACCTTGAGCCAGGATGTAAATGAGCGTAGAAAATCTAACTCCAAAACCCAACTTTTTAAGTATTGCGGCAATGAAGTCCTGTCTAATTAGATCAAAGGCTTTTTCAAAATCAATTTGCATCCCAATCGCTTCCTCATGAGACGATGTTGTATGCTCCATCAGTACTGGGGTGAGCAAGATGTTATCATAAATGGATCTTTGATGTATGAACACAATCTGAGATGGATGTACTATCTTATGAATCATATGTTTAAGCCTCAAAGCAAATACTTTAGCAAATATTTTGTAGATAATGCTCATCATTGTAATGGGCCTCCAATCCCTAATGCGCCTAGGAATGCTTACTTTCGGAATAAGTTTAATCTTGCCCAACTTAAATGTATATGGCATCTTTTGATCCTTCCACATCTCATTACATACATCTAAAACCAGATTTTTAAAAGGGGCCATCACAAACTCTTTCGTGATACCATCCAAACCTGGCTCTTTTCCATCCTTAAGAGAATGAAGAGCCATGCGGACCTCCTCTTCAGTTATGCTCCTCTTGCAAGTAGCAGCCATCTGAGAATCAGAGAAGTTGAGGATTGTAAGCCAAAGATGCATGAAGTGCTTCAAACCATGTGTCATCCGATTTATAAGAAGCTGCAAACAAATTTTGGAAATGCTCTTAGCAAATTGCAGCAATGGCATTCCCATCATTGATGATTGAACCATCTACTTCAAGATAAGATATTGTATCCTTGAGATGCTTGACTCGAAGAGAATCAAAAAAGCATTTAGAATTTGCATGCAGATCATAGACTTCTGTGCATCTGGCTCTGATTTTGGAAGACTTAATGGCCTCATTCTCAATTAATTCCAAGCATTTGTATGCCTTACAAAATTGTTCATACTCCCTTGTAGACAGAAGCGGCCCAGAATCAACCTTTTCAGCCATGAGGGAAATAAGCTGTTGAGCTTTCATGCTTAGCAGAGTTGAGAATTTTAGCGAAAACTATACCACAATCTCTAATTAAGTCTTGCAATTTTGCCACTAAAAATTCCCATTTCATGCAAGCAATTATACTCGGTGAGAGTACATGTTGAATCAAACTTTGTATCTTGGACTTGAACAAAGAAGTTTGCATCCAAGAGTGATTTATTCACAACGGGATTCTAAGCAGGTTAAATGGAATACATGAATTCCAATCAACTTCCTTAAGTGTTATCAGCAAAGGGTTATGATATGAGAGTAGCACTGTAGCATGAACCCACATTTCTTATGTGATCTCGAATGGTAAGTAAAATGAAGTGTGTGACCCCCAATGTAACCCCAAAGATCTTTACAATTCACATACTTAATAATTCATTCCATAAAATGCTTTCTTGTGAGGACATCACAGAAGAAGTAGTTGTACAGTCCATGTCAAAATCTACCATATTGAAATCCCCACATAGCAAAATGCGGGCACCCTCCCAAATTTGAAGATGCATGCAATGTTGAACCGCCAATGCAAGATCTTTCCACGTCTTCACTCTAGCAGAAGAAGAATTCGGAGCATATACATTAATGCACACGTAAGAAAAACCATGCATCGTAAGATGCGACACAATAAACCTACCTCGAGGATCATCAAATAGCACCGTAAAAATCAACATTTTTCCTAACAATCAAAAGACAACTGAATAATTATTTTTTATGCCATTATAATGCAAGTGGAAATCTTTTGTATGCAAAAGCATTCCCGCATGATCATGTTTCTTGTGCTCCTGTATCGCTACCAAGTCAAGTTGATTCCTAACAATCTACCTCCACAATCTAACAAACCTCCCATATTGACCCAAACCTTGAATATTCCACGTTGCTAATTTCATGATATCAACGATGTGTTGAAAGAAGGATCTTCATGAGCCAATGTAGGCGCCAAATCTTGCAACACAATATCCATGTTATTATAGTACTCTGTCAAGCAGTCACCAACATGAGGCACAAAATTAGCTTCATCCATACGGGATGTCGAGTATCCATATTGAAATTTACCCCTCTTGCCCCGAAGCAAGGCTTTCTTATAGCTTACAGGAGTAAAACCATCATTGTCAACAGTTCTTTTGCTCGGCTCACCCTCCTTCCTATTTAGGATATCCTTGCTTGTTCCTTCATTATCTCTTCTTTTATATACATTCAATTTGCTTGGCGTGACAGGAGCAACAGGCTGACTATCTCTCTCTACCTCAACTTCTTTCCCCTTGCGATTAAACTCTTGAAGATAATGAGGTCTAACATCTTGCATAGATTTGGGCGGAATAGTATATTGTTCAAAAAAATTTTATTTGCCAAATATTTGTTCCTCCGGCACCAGAATTTTACTCCAGGATATGTGGGAATTAAGTTGACCCCATCAGTTTTCAAAGAAGGACAGTTTTTGGAGTAGTGACCTAAATTAGCACAATGAAAGCAAGATCCAGCCAGATTGCCCCATTTTAAGTATATAACAATACTTCCAACACTAGGGACATTAATGCCAAGTGTTTTGGGAAAAGCCCTCGATGTGTTCCACAATATACAAACTCTATTTTTATTGGGGGCAGAAATAGACGGTGTATATAACACCTTGCCTTACGCTTTAGCCACATGCCCAATATTAGTCCATAAGAAGGACGGTAAATCCACAATTTCCACCCACACCGGGCATTTATATAAAAGCTCTTCCTTCATTGCCTTAACGGGCTTCCAAGGAAATACATGAGCTACTAAGCCACATAGAAAAACAGTCTGCTGCTCCAAGAATCGCATCTTCACACTATTGTCGTCGAAAATAACCTCGAATAAACCATGCCCAGAATAGAATAATTTACCAACCGCATCTTTTACCACATTTGCATTGATTGCATATGCCACATCGACTGTTAATGGAATACGACCAGTAAAGAACAGGAGCAACCCTCTTTCATGAAACATGAGGGCTGACTCCCATATCAGAGCGGGATCAATGTCTACTTTCAAATCCCCCTTTACATTTGCATTATGAGTAAGAGCATCTTCCATCATGCATTTTAATTTGTCGATATCAATTTGCTTTTGTAAAGGGGTTTGAGGAATGACAACCTCATCATCAGAACCCTCCTACAATGATGCATTAGAGACAAGCAGAGTACCCTGTACATCAACTGAAGAAGCCATGGTATACTCCAAGACCAATTGTTTTTTGCAGATTTGAAAAAGCTGGAAAAGCAATTCGCCTCTGTATGCAACCCTACTGAACAGAACCTTTTGCCCCAAACCTGAAGCAGACTATTAAAACAAAACCCTACTGAACAGCACCTGTTATACCAAATCTGAAGCAGATTTGGAATAACCCTCCTGCAATGATGCATTCGAGACAAACACAGTACCCTGTACATCAACTGAAGAAGCCATGGTATACTTCAAGACCAATTGTTTTTTGCAGACTTGAAAAAGCTGGAAAAGCAATTCGCCTCTGTATGCGACCCTACTGAACAGCACCTGTTGCCCCAAACCTGATGCAGACGACTAACACAAAACCCTACTGAACAGCACCTGTTATCCCAAATCTGAAGCAGACGATGAACACAAGATCGAACTTAGATTGAAGCAGACAACAGCGCGTCCAACAGAATCGACGATTTGAAGTTTGTGCAGGCAAAAACTTGCACAAATCCGGAAAAAAACCGACGCGAACCCTAATTTAACCTGCTGCGTACCCTAATTTCAAGTATTTACAGTCGCACCCCTACTGAGTACAACGCGAGATCTGCAGAGAAAAGAGAAACGCTGAGCACGAAGAGAGAGAGAGAGAGAGAGAGAGAGAGAGAGAGAGAGAGAGATACACTCTCACACACATATACATACATACAGATTCACACACACAATTGTCTAGAATAACCTCTCCGCATTTGGGAAACTCAACCAAGTCCAAAGTAGCATTAATATGCAAGGCTTTCATCTTCTACTTAGTAGTTAACTCCCAATTTCTTTTATGATCATATAATCTTGCCTCTCTAGAAGTAAGAATGTCCCTCATGAATCAAATCTCTAGATGGATTTTTCACCCTTGTAAATTTCTTAACTTAATGTTCCACGTTATTAGTCAATAAATCTACAGACAGAGGGATCACAATATCATCGTTTATAGGCTATTGTCCATGATTTATAACCATGTTTCTAATATGATTTCGAGGCTGCACATCACCACCATTTTCATGATCTAATTCAATTATCGTATTTTCATTATCATTTCTCACCCTTGATGGTACATTTTGAGGCTCATTTCCAAAACTAATGGTTCTTGTGGCCTTTCCTTCCAGTTTACTAATGAGTGACGTCAAACCAGTTGCCTTTGTTTTTACTTCTATCTTGTTTTTTTCCCTCTTATTTATTCTACCTATGGCAACATCAGCAAATCCACTATTTTCATCATTGCGTTTTCTCCTGATTTCTTCATCACGAATGGAACTACTAACTTAATCAAACTCAAAAGTTTCAAAATAAATTCCTGAAATCGCTTTCCAGAAGCTAAAATATGCTGAAATTCCACAAATTTTGCAAGATTTTTGAAGACTAACGTGCATTAGCCTGGGAGCTCTGTGAAAAGGTTGATGATCTAAAACAAAAAATCACCAGCATTAAAATCCACAAAACTGGGTGGTTAGCAAGTATTCACTGCAAGAATAATACACAGGCTAAGTTCTAGCACGAGTAGCCCCAATTTTCACCATTATTTAAGACTTCGAATTAGGTTAATCTGCCAAAAAAGAAAAATTGAGATTCCATATCACAAATTTTGAATTCCAAGCTTCAACATTTATGCAAATGTGTGTAGTCAACAGAAATTCCCAGGCTATCTGATAGAAATCTGGATGTAGCACTTTTCAGTGTTCACACAGATTTTTCATATGGCATAGAACACAAATTTGAATATCAATCCTATTGGAAGAATGATTGAGAGTATACGAGGGCATGGAAAATTTTAACTTATGACATGTACATTGATGTTAGCAATGGTTTGAGTCTTTATAAGCATGATGTTAATGGTTTGTGGTCAACAACCATGAGCTTATAGTTGCATTTTCATTCGATGGTGAAGTTGGGGTTTGCCTGGATTCATTCTGGTATGTATTTATGAGTATGATTTGCCTATATTTGCAAACTCTAATAAGTGAACACTTTGAATGATGAAACACGAAAGACTCAATAATAATAATAGTTTACAAACCTTTCCATCTGGTGTTATGGCCTGGTGCCCAGGCCCAAATAGATATGTACATGGTTTAGGTCTTTAACTCCTAGAAAGGGAGAGCCCCTTTCTCAACATAAGCGGATCCTGCTAGAAGTGAATGTGTACACAATTTATGTACATTGTAGACCGATAAACGAACAGCTAGCTAACTTCCTTCCATACATAGTTCGGATAGATAGATGGCGGGCAATTAGCAAAAAGCATCGTTTCACTTCCTGAAACATACCAGAATCATACAGGGAGCAATGCCAACCACTCTCAAACAAACGCAACATTGAATCTATCATTTCCCTTATCCATTTTACTTCATTATCTCTATTTGATTCTATCAAATAATGAATCATCTTATAAGACTTAACATGGAGATATGAGAGGTCTTATGTTGAATTGGCCTCAATCAGACATGGATTATTTTTGGTATGTACATCTTTGGTGATAAAAATACAGACCCTACTGGCTTTGCTTCATTTTAAGTATTTTACATCCTCCACTCATAGCAGAATTTAACAAGAAGAAACACAATGTTTGTTGATTACAGGCTGTAAATCCAACAGTAGATTCAGAAAATACCCTGAAGGTAGTAAAAGCCTGAAGTGGCTTTTGTGATCCCCTCCATCCGATAATAATTTATGCCCAAAAACAATTGTGCTCTCAGCCATCAAAAATAAACAGCAAAAATACTGATCCACATGCTGATAGCTGAGATATGGGAGACAATCTTCACCCTGCTATTACACAATGCAATTGAAGCCTTGTAAATGTTGCACTAAGCAGAATATATGTATACAAAACTTGCATAAGTGCAACAAAGACCCACCTCTTCTAACACCTCAATGCTACAATAATTAGGTCTTTTGCTTGGAGGTAAAATTTGCCACAAGATGAGACGATCAATGAGTGAACTGAAAACCAGCGGCATTGAATCCATCCTATCCTCTACAGCAATCATTTAGCGAATTAGTTCTTGTATTTAAATATCATGCAAACTCTGAAACAATCCAAATTATCAATACCTGCAGCCTTATTACTATCAGTACAAAATTGTATAACTTCTCTGGAACTGTTTTTCCCTAATGCTCTTTTCTGAACTACGAAAGATTTCCCTGGAAGATAAGATGTAGCATTTTGGAAGAAGCCATTTGCAAACTACTATATGAAGCATGAATAGTTACCTATGGCTGATTCACAGATGATGTGCAAGTACATGCATGTGTGCAAATTTTAGATGGCATGTGCAAATGTGGACTGTATGCATGCAGTAGGTCTCCTAGTGTGTCTACATGACAGGCTACAGGTCAATGAAGATGTAAACATGCACACATCTAAGCAGGCAAGCATACATGATGATAATTTTTTCCTTGATTCTTTTGTTGGGCATGTATCTTTTCATGCATGAAGGTGTCCATCTTTAGCTTTATTTTTGTGTATCCATGGTGCTACAGACATACATGGATGCATGAGCAGGTAAGTGGGAGGCTGGCTGCATGTGCAGATTTGATGGTGGGCCACTGGGCGTGCATGTGTGTGTGGGGGGGCGAGAGAGAGAGAGAGAGAGAGAGAGAGAGAGAGAGAGAGAGAGAGAGAGAGAGAGAGAGAGAGAGAGAGGGAGAGAGAGATCCTCGAAACATGATGACCAGATGTGTTCAAAGGGATTCAAGTTTTCCAATAAATTAAAACCTATTGTCACCCGAGGAATAGCAAAGCATGCCGGTCTTTATTCTATGATAAAATCCAAAAGAAAATGTATGATCTACCAAAAATATATGTAAATGTGATGATCTGCGTTAGTTCTTATTGTACAGCTCGTAAATAAATATCTTTTATACCATCTAACTCTCCTCGTTTCCCAGCAGACTGCAATTCACTTATAAGGGCAGCAACTTGTGATGCCTCATGGGTGTTCAGCACATTCTCATAAAGTTCTAACCCTTCAGCCACATTTACCTGCAGCACTCTCTCTCTCTCTCTCTCTCTCTCTCTCTCTCTCTCTCTCTCTCTCTCTCTCTCTCTCTCTCTCTCTCTCTCTCTCTCTCTCTCTCTCTCTCTCTCTCTCTCTCTCTCTCTCTCTCTCTCTCTCTCTCTCAGGCACAGCATCGCATGAAGAGCCTTACTCGCCACAAACGGCGAGATTGGGAGGAGAGACAGTACTGGGATATTTATCATTTGGTCATGAGTCGAGACAGTGTAGTGGCATGGCGACATTTGAGAGATAGGAGACAGCAGACACCCATCCGAGACCCGAGCACTTGGCATAGCTATGCACGGAGCCTATACGAGATCCCAGACCAGCCCCCCATTCCCTGACCACAGAGCTAACGTCCTACTACCTCTGACTTCTTCACACCCACTCTGGTGGGACGCGCTATTGCCCGTCTAGAGCATGGCAGGGCCCATGACCATTTCAGTTTACAGGGAGAGCACCTCATCTATGGAGGCACGACCCTTGCACCGCTCATTGCCCACCTCTTCATCCGTGCATTGGTTGAAGGGTTCCCTGACTCATGGACTGAGCACACCATAGTGCCCATTCATAAGTGAGGTGATACTATGGATCCAGCTACATACCGGACGATCATGATTGGCCCTATATTGGCCAAGTTATATGGGGCCGTACTAGAGACATAGTTGAGTACTCTCGCTAAGAGAAAGGGTATCAGGGCTCCAGGACAGGCAGGTTTCAGACGCGAGTACTCTACCATTGACCACATCTTCACTCCGAGATGCCTGATCGACCAAGCAAGGGTGAGGAAGAGGATATTATATTGTTGCTTTGTGGACTTCCGCAAAGCATTTGACACTGTTCTCAGGGAACGACTCTGCAGACGACTACTTGATATCGGAGCTCCGGAGGAGATGATATGGGGGATCTACACCTTATATGAGAGAGTATCTGGTAGAGTTTGGGGGGCTTAGCTCATCCACTTGCTAGCACTATCGGGGTGAAGCAAGGATGCCCTCTTTGGTAGAGTCAGATGTCTGGGGGGGGCTTATCTCATCCACTTGCTAGCACTGTCGAGGTGAAGCAAGGATGCCCTCTTTGGTCTCTACATTGATGAGATAGTGGACTACATACAGCAGAAGGGGGGTGATGGCATTGAGGTACGTGGGTCCACTGTCCATATTCTTTTATACGCTGACGATATTGTACTGGTTTCAGAGTCTGCAGAAGCTCTACAACATCATCTACATGGTCTAGATGACTTTTGCAGACACAGAGGGTTGAGGGTTATCTGTGAACCTTGGTAAAACCAAGGTCATGATGTTTCATACATCAGCACAGGTACGTAGACGTAGTTTGTTCAGAGCAGCAGGTGGACCGATTGAGGTGCTGCTGGACTGATTGAGGTGGTCGGATCATATGTTTACTTGGGAGTGATATTTCCAGCAGCATCAAGAGTCCTCTCTATGTCTCAGGGAGCCCTTGACCGCATCACACGTGGGTATGCAGCACTAGCTTTGATGGAGAGACAGTGCCACCAAGGATATTTTCAGGAGCCCCGCACAAAGGGATGGCTCTTTGACACTTTGGTTATGCCAGCACTCATGTATGGGGCAGCCATATAGGGACCAGGATTAGCTACATCAGTATGGACAGCATTAGTGAGGCCACAGATCCTCATGATTTCCAGACTTATCTGCAGCAAGCCTTCAGTACCACATGATATCATTAGAGCATAGCTCGCTGCACCACCGATGCTAGTTGAGGCACTATTCCACACAGTATGCCTATTACACAGACTCCGGAGCATGGATACAGAGCGCATTGCTTATCGTGCTTTCCAGGCATCACGTGATATGGCATTAGTAGGCGACACTTCCTCATGGTATGCACAGACACGAGACTGGCTTGCCTACCATGGCTTTGACATAGACAGGCTACCACCACTACAGTACGACTCACATGCACCCACCTACTCGCTCTCTCATCAAGAGAGGAATAGGGTCATTCGTCAGGAGATATGGCATACATACATACAGAGGACATGGGTGAGCCCTAGGGATACATTGCCACCGAAAATGTTCTATTAACGTGAGCATTTTCTACATATATCGGACGAGGGCTTCATCGAGATTCCGAGATACATGCAGACATACCTACCCCACCACCTTCGAGTCGTCATTGGGAAGCTCCAGGTTTCATCACATCACCTCAAGATTGAGAGGGGTCGGTCCAAGGGAGTCCCACGTGAGGAGAGGTGGTGCCCAGCATGCGAGACAGAGGTAGAGAGTGAGGAGCGTTTTGTTGTCAGATGCCCAACATAGACATACGAGCACAGTTCCAGATAGAGGAGTCACTCTAGTTCCACGTGACTATGGGAGATCAGCGACGCTTGGGACTCTTCCTGACAGCGGCATATGAGAGGCGAGAGCGGTCACTATAGCCCACACATCAGCCACGGGTGAGTACCCAGCAGACCATTACCCAGTTCTTTTAGCGAGCTGAGCTACATCAGAGAGGTCCATCTATAGGGCTCACACTCCACCGATCAGCAGCACAGAGAGCATGGCACCGACCACGCATGGGCGGATATCGTCGACCACGACTATCTCAGGAATATATCTCATGCATCAGGATAGCCTACAACCACATGATGGAGCATAGGGGTACCACCACCCCCTGGGTTGTCTTCCTTCGGGAGGCACTCAGACCACCACCTATGTACCACTAACTACACCCACCTCCACCCATCACCAGTAGCTAGGGTGTTTTACTCACATTATGGATCCCCCATGTATTAGGTGGCCACTATCTGCAGAGTCGGAGCCACGTCTCCCCAGACTTTGCCAGCCCTATATTGCTTTGTGTAGCGATATACTTTTTGTCAGCTCATATGCATATCTGTGCGTGATGTTCATAGCAACCTCTAGGGCTTTCTCCATGTCTGAGGCACCTCGAGATCGCATCACACGAGCATATGCAGCATTAGCTTTGATGGAGAGATAGTGCCACAAGGCCTACTTTAAGGATCCCCGCACAAAGGGGTGGCTCTTCGACACTTTGGTCACCCAAGCACTTACGTATGGAGCAGCCATATGGGGGCCAAGGTTATAAGCATCAGCATGGATAGCGATGGAGAGACCATAGGTTCTCACCTGATTCATCCGCAGCAAACCCTCAGTACCCCATGATATCATAAGGGCAGAGAGACACGAGATTGGCTGGCCCACCATGGACTTGACATAGACAAACTACCACCAGTACGTTACGACTCCCACGTATGTGTACTCAATCATTTGCTAGACTTTAACTTGATATAGTGAGAGTGAAGTGTCTACTATCTACCTACCAAGATTTGTTAACTTTGATCTAGCCAATCTTGAGATAGGAAGTGAGGAAGTTGACTATTTCTAAACATCATCTTGTTCCTGAAATGTTAGGATTACCCCCCTAATTTCCTAAACTCATTTCTCATTGTATGGTGAGTCTAAATTTATGAAATAACTTGCTTAAGTTAGCCATAATCTTGAATTAGATATGTTAAAAATCTATGTGGTCAATGCGTACCAAGTTGTGAGCTCTCAGCAAAACACTGAGTACTTCCATTCCCAAAATAGAAGGTTTTCTCAAAGTTGTTGCATATGCAAGTTATTTGTTTTGGCACAAACTTTTGGGAATGATGTTAACTAGTGGTTCTAAATGCCCCCACCTACTCGCTCTCCCACCAGGAGA
>CM035434.1:108059119-108211619 GCA_020310875.1 Ceratopteris richardii
ACAAATGACTGGAAGAATCAATCTCTTTTTCACTACTTGACTATTAAGCTTCCAATTATTCATGGTGCTCAAAGATCAGCTGCTCTTCCCATGCTTTATATTCCAATTCATTTAGTCCCCATAATCATATCAAGCGTGTTATGATATCATCCATAAAAGCTCAAAGATTATGGAACAATTTTCAAAGATAATGCAACTATTTCTGCAATATCCTATGCAAGACCTTGACATGTAAGTTTTGATCATATGAAGTGTCCTGATTTGTATGATTATAAGAGTCTGGCATGGTGTCTTCTTTGCTTGTCCCAGATCGACCTCAACAACATGTTTGTGAGAAATCCATATTGAGCGAAATGTACTGCAATACTCCTCTTAACCAACAGAAATTGATTTTGCTAAAATTAAAACCAGGTTGCATCACATGAACACACACATGGTAAATCTTCATTTCTATGCTCACACCATCTTTTTAGTGGTTACAGTACTTCCTTACTCTCATCAATACATTAAAAGAGAAGGTGAAAGTTTTACTGTGCCCCATGAAAATTGTAACTTGTCATACATGATTATGCATTCAAAGAAAAGTCCAAAACGTACGAATGCTCCAAAGACATTGCTGTTGGAGTTTTAGGTCTGCAGACGCATGCGAACAGCACAAGTAAGAAGAAGAAGCTTGGAGCACAACACACAATATTGACTGTATTACCAAGTGAATGTACAAAGATAAGTGAGCTGTTAGGGTTATAAGTGGTTATACAAGCCGGGGAGGAAAAAACTTCTAAGAGAAAAAAAAAGTGCCCCGGCAATCTTAAGTATGTTCACACACATCACTACCGATATATATCAACAAATCCCCCCTCAAAGTGATGGGGTGAACAAGGAGCTTGCATTCATGTATAAGGAAGTGCCAAGCTATGTGGAAAGAGATCAATCCACAAAAGGAAGTAAGCCCAAAGCTTTGTGAAAAGCTTCAAAATTCTCCCTAGGCAAAGCCTTTGTGAAAAGGTCTGCAATGTTTTCCTGTGTGGGCACATATACCAAACTGATCTCTCCAAGAGAGAACCTCTCCCTAATAATGATAGTGCACCTCAATGTGCTTTGTACGAGCATGGAACACATAGTTCCTCGCAATTGCAAATGAGCTCTGATTGTCAGTGAAGATGGTGGTGGCAGAAAACTGACCAACACCCAAATCAACCAAAAGGTGTCTGAGCCACACACACTCCACACTCGTAAGCCTAGCCTTATACCTATCAACTATTCCATCAAGCGTATGTTTCAGCTTGTATACCCATTTAGTGCCAATGGCCTTTTTGCTTGGAAGCAAATCACATAAAGACCAAGTACCATTCTTCATAATAGCATCATATTCTGATTGCATACCACACATCCAAATTTTCTGAATTTTATGTTTCATCAAAAGAAACTGGCTCATTCTCATCACAAAGACTAGAGGCAGCCATTGCATAAAAATCTGATGCAAAAAAAGCACTACGAGAGCCTGAACGAGTATGATATGACAGAGTTGCATCTAATATGCTATCTTGTAAAGTGTGCACCAGCCATTTAGGAATAGTCTTTGCCTCCTCTATATAAGCCCTCTCATCAACAAGTGCATCATGTAAATCTACATCAGAAATGGAATGATCTACATCATCATGTGGAACCTGTAATGGGTGAGAAATCGCCTCATTCGGACCAGCACTTGCCCCTCCACCTGTAAATAGAGGAAGCAAAGTGTCATACACATCTCTAGAGCTAACTGAAGTCTCCTTGGTACATGAAAGTAATGGTTGAATTGCATCTTCCACAAAAACAACATCACGGCTAACCAAAATGTGTTTAGTCTATGGATGATAGAGACGAAAGCCTTTGCTTTTAGAACTCTACCCAACAAAAATACATTCCACTGCTTAATCATCCGATTTCCTACGTTGTTGTCCAAGCACTAATGCATATGCTACACAACCAAAGACACGAAGATGAGCAACACATGGCTTGCGACCATGCAAAGCCTCATATGGAGTAATAGACTGCAGTGCTTTGGTAGGACACCTATTGAGTACATATGCTGCACAGATTACAACCTCAAGCCAAAAGCTATGTGGTAAAGGGTGACATTTGACCATACACTGGCCATCTCCATGAGAGACCTATTCTACCTTTCAGCAACTCCATTTTATTGAGGTGTATATGGCACTGTACACTGATGTTTTATTCCACTCTCAGCGAGAAACGCATTAAAGTTAGAAGACATGTATTCCCTCCCTCGATCAAAACGGAGGATGCCTATTTTACATGTGGATAAATTTTAAGCCATAACAAGAAACTCTTTGAAGCACATAAACGATTCGGACTTTGCTTTCAGTGGATACACCCATGCATGCCTAGAGAAATCATCAATAAAGGTCACGAAGTAAAGATAGTTCCCAAAAGAAGATGTTTGCATAGGACCATAGACATCACTATGGACAAGCTTCAATTTATAGGAAGCTCGAACTAAACCATCTTTACAGAAGGAAGAACACTGCGTATTGCCCAACATACAACCTTCAAAGACATGTTTACAAGATGCCTCAAGTTTGGGAAGAGAGGACACCATTTCAGATTTCTATAGGAGTAGGAAAGTAGCATAATTCGTTGACCAAATAGTGAATGCCAAAGCTTTGCATATGACATAGCATGAGAATCTTCAACTACACATGCTAAATCATTCATAGATTTTGCATAATCTATGAGCTTATAAAGCCCGTGACATAAAATGCCAGAAACAATAATAACATCACCATTTGAAAGATCATGAACTATGTCAGGGGAGCACCAGATTGTGCTCTCTGACTACACTAGACAAGATTTCGGAAATATACTTATGATTACAAGAACACCCACAAAGGAAAACGATACAAGAATACGTGACTGATACAAGACGTCCCACAAGCCGGGATTACTAGACTAGATAGGTATGGATAACTAGACTAGAGATTATATAGGAGATCCCACAACCGGGGATCGTAAGTATGAAACAAGGTATCTGGATTACAAGAACTCCCTTTTGGGAGATGAACTAGATAAAGAAAGAACTCGAGAAGATCTCATACTACGAGATTACAAGAGGACAAGACAGGATGTCCAAGAACTAAACTAGATAAGATTGGAACAAGGAAGAAGACAAGAACTGGAACTGGAACTTGGAGAGTACTTACTTGGCGGTCACGACTCCTTGAGCTCCCAAGACTGATATTGACAAGATTGAGAATGAATTTGGCCAACCCCTCGTTATATAGTTTTTTAAGGGCGGTTACCAAAAGAAGTTACGACATGATGATGTCATCGACTAGAAACAGGACCTTCGACTGCCAGAATTCAGCCGTCAATCCTTGGGTTTTGGCATGTTCAAGACGCAATGGAAGCATTAGTTTCTCCAAAATCTGAGCCAATCATGAGATATGGAAAGTCACATGGAATTTAAGGTTTAAGATGGTTTTCTTTGTGTCCATGACATCACCTCCCCCTCAAGCGACGAGTTCCATGAGGAGCGGTTATATGACTATGAGATCTTCTAGAACTTGAATCTTCATAGCTCTTGGTCTTTGTAGAGATCTTGGTATGTGGTATTGGAACATGATGATGATGATGGATATCCATGATGAAACTGGAAAAGGGTTTGTAGTATATCTAGGTGCAGAATCAAGGCTATGATTCTCATGATGGGTAGTACTCTTTTGATTCTAATGATGATCCTTCTCATATGGGATGGTGATTGTAGAAGTCTTAATTGCAACGTGCTTCTTCTTCTTAGGACATTTGAATACCATATGATCATGATCTCCACAATAAAAGCATAATCCATTGTCTTTCCGATGTTTTCTTTCCTTTGGTGTAAGTCGTCTGACCCTAATGTTATCCAATTGCATGGGTTCTAGTTGAGATTCTTCCAACATGTGTTGTTGAGGAACTGAGGTAAACTTGTATTCTCGATCGTGAACAGAAATCTTCTTCTCTTGCTTTCTCTCAAACAACTTATTGTCATAGTCAATTGCTTCATTCATGAATTCATTCAAAGTATTTACCTTAGGCATGGTTAACATGAGGTCCTTAACATCATCACGTAAGCCCCATCGAAATTGGTTGATAAAATAATCCTCATGCCAAATGAGATCAGAAATGATTTGTCTAAATTCTAATTCATAAGTAGACGTAGGCCTATTTCCTTGACGTAGCTTCCTTAACTTTGTTTCGGAAACACATGAACAATTGGTATCTACAAATGAAGATGTGAACTCTCAAATAAAGCCTTTGAAATCATGTAAAATATCCATATCCTTCTCAAGGATAGGTGCAAACCATGAAAGAGAAGGACCACATAATGGAGTTCCTATGAGTCCTACTTGAGAAGCATCATCTGGGTACCTATTTGGTTGCATCCTTATAAATAGCTTCACTTGTTGCACAAATCCTCGAAACTTTGATCTTGTCCCATCAAATTTCTCAGGCATGCTCACTTTTGGACTTTTCTTCGTGTTAGTTATCGTGGGGGTACTTGAAGAAGATTGATTTACAATGATTTGCAGCTCTTGGATTTGCCTTTGAAGTTCTGTGAGTACATCTTGAATATTTTGTTGTCGAATTCTTTGTTGGTTTTCTCATATCTCTTGGACTTATTGTTGAATGACTTTTAAGTGCAGAAAAACGTTTTTCTCAAATAATCTCCATGGTTCTTGGTCTTGATGAAGGTAGTCTTTCCAAAATGTCAGGGGAAGACTAGATTGTGCTCTCTGACTACACTAGACAAGATTTTGAAAATACACTTATGATTACAAGAACACCCACAAAGGAAAACGATACAAGAATACGTGAAAACGATACAAGAATACGTGACTGACACAAGACGTCCCACAACCCGGGATTGATAGGTATGGATAACTCGACTAGAGATGAAATAGGAGATCCCACAATCCGGGATCGTAAGTATGAAACAAGGTATATGGATTACAAGAACTCCCTTTTGGGACATGAACTAGATACAAGAAAGAACTCGACAAGATCTCGTACTATGAGATTACAAGAGGACAATACAGGATGTCCAAGAACTAGACTAGACAAGACTGGAACAAGGAACAAGACAAGAACTGGAACTGGAACTTGGAGAGTACTTGGCGGTCACGACTCCTTGAGCTCCCAAGACTCGTATTGACAAGACTGAGAATGAATGTGGCCAACCCCTCCTTATATAGTTTTTTAAGGGCGGTTACCAAAGGCGGTTATGACATGATGATGTCATCGACTAGTTACAGGACCTTCAAGTGTCAGAATTCAGCAAATAGACAGTCGATCTTGGGTTTTGGAACGTTCCAGACGCAATGGAAGCATTAGTTTCTCCAAAATCTGAGCCAATCATGAGATATGGAAAGTCATATGGAATTTAAGGTTTAAGATGGTTTCCTTTGTATCCATGACAAATTGTATATCTGTCATCGACAAGTTTGATAACCAAGCCAATCTTGGCTAACGCTAAAACTGACAACAGATTTTTCTTGATCCCTGGCACATACAAAGCATGTGACAATATGAAAGAACTACCATCAACAGTAATCCGAATGATCTTATGAACTCCCATTATAGGATAAGAGGAGTTGTTAGTGCATGTGATAGTATTCCTTGTAGGGATAGGCTCAAGTGTACTGAAGAAACTCGGCTGCAAGGTAATATGTTTGGTTTCCCCACTATCAAAGTACCAAACATCTAAGTCTTCTACAGATATACATTGTTCATGAGAAGATAGGTCATAGCTATAAACAGTAGTAAACGCCCATTCTTCATTCTGCACAAGATTGGAAGACTTTGTTTTAGATGTAGAGGTCCCTAGAGAAACAATTCAAGCCTCTTTCTTATTTGCCTCTTTTGTAGCTAGTTTTAAACAACTCTTTATGACATGATCATTACCTTTACAAAATTTGCAAAACAATTTCTGCTTTTCTATTTTGTTCTCACCTTTGTCTTCCTTCTTCGACTCTCCACCATTAGAAGATTTCTCCTTACTAGTAGATGAGACCCATTTACCTTTGCCCTTTTTGAATGGCTAGGAAATGAAGAGAGAATAATGGACCTCTTCAGCCTTGACTGATCTTCCTGCAACAAAGAGACCAACTCCTCAAATGTTAAGGCATTTGGATTCCCTTTCATCATCAATCGAAGAGTAGAAGCAAAACTCTGATATGAATCTGGAAGACCCTTAAGAACAGTATGCACAAGTGAACTATCTGCACAAGTGAACTATCTGGTAAGATTTTATCAACAAAAATCAACTCCTCCTTCAGATCTTTGATCTTTGTCAAAAAACTACCCATGGAATCTCCTTCATTCATGTGCTTACTCTCCAACTGTTTTCGGAGATATGCAACACGAGCCTCACTTCTTGCCTAGTATAAAGTGGTAAGTGTATATCCTTTGTTGTTTTGCAAGAGAGAATGCAAGGGATAATGGCATGTTTGATTGAACAAAGTTGCTCTGCAGTAGGTGGAGCAGGAACCACAACAGAAACAAGAATTTGAAGATTATCATCTTCAACACCATCTACATCACATTCAATAACTATAAATTGCAAGTTCATTAGGACGTTTTTCAACATCCTTCACAATATTCCACAATCCTTTTTCTACCAATACATGACATCATATATGCCCATAATGGGTAATTAGTACCATCCAATCTATCCTCAACAGCCAACATACGGAATACATCATTACTTTCAGCCATGGCGCTGACTAAAATACTCTGATGCAGAAAAATGACTTTACCTCAAAAAGTTGAAGAGAACTTCCCTGTCGAGCTTTGCTAAACCTATAGCAGACTTCGAGGCGTTTGTACTAGCAAACGGAAACCTGTCTCTATGTTTGGCACAAAAGGATGAAATTGCTTGCACAAGCTCTCCGATAGTACATTTTGAAGGCCAAAACGAGCTCAGATCGAAATTTACCTTGAGTATGCTCACCAATTCTCGTGGGATTTTGAGAATGTGACCCGAGGGGTGTTGACGACGCCCTAGATGAAGCGGCGACATGCTCTGATACCGTTTGTTGGATTTTTAGTCTGTGGAAGCATGTGAACAGCTCTGATACCGATTGTTGGAGTTTTGGGTCTCTGGAGCAGATGACAAAAAAGGTGACTGTTTATTGGGAAACATGGATGGTTAGGGAGGACATTTGTGAGCCATTGGATTTGGGGTTGGTCCTATGTGAGGATCAATCGAAATCAAGGGATAGAAAAAAAAGCATCCTTCATTCTTAGGGAAGGGTTCATACAATGTGCTCTTGGATCTAAGGTGGATCAAAGTAGTGAATCAAGCAAGATCAAGCCCTATAAACCAAAGATTGTGGATCCTACTTTTCCACCATTAAATTGGAGCATAAATCAATGGTGGAGATTATTTTGGCATGGATCAAGCCCTCCATCATTTCCTATTTAAATCGAAGCTAGGGCATATTGTCAAGCATAGGATCATAGGATCATTGATCTCTCACCAAACGAAAGCTCTCCCAACGGGCCAAAGCTCTTCACCTACCTTCTGGCTATCAGGTTATCTAAATCATGCCCATTACTATCTAGACCTCTATATAAATGCCTAAGCTAATGCTGAATATAGATTTAAACAAAACGTTCTATTTTCTCGTATTGAACACAAAACAGATAATAAAATTTACCTGGAGGTTTTATATATGTACTAGATGTCTTGCTCTTAGAACCTGTGATATTTTCCCGGCCTTCTAAAGACTTTGTCACGGTCGGATTTGGAGGTACCTTATTCGTTGATTGTTCAATTGAATCAATAGCAACTTTTGAGAGGCGTTGTGAGGTATCAAGTTTGTTTGTTCTTGAGGCTGGTGACTGAATACTTTTTCCCTTTGTGACTTCTTCTGACATAGAAAGATTGCTAAGAGGTGGATCACTGCTCAATGCAGCAGACACGTCTGCAACAGAGATCTCTGTTTGTGGTATCACATTCAGAGCCTCTTCCTTCAGGCCTCTTAACAGATTGATATTTCTCGGATCATTTAAGTCTTCTTTATTGCGATATAACCTATAGGGTTCATTGTTAAAATTATTATGGGCCTGCTGTTTCTGGAAAGTTGCTTGTTGCAACGCATGAACAACTTCTGCAACAGGGAAGAACTGTTGCATATTAAGAACTACAGCCCAATTAGACCGCCTTCTATGAATGCACGCAAAAAGACTTTCATACTCTGAAGGTTCACCTATAGCACGGAGATGTTGGCACATAGCATCTATAATAGCGTTTGCGGCTGCAAACTCCCCACGAATCCAAGAGATGAATGCATCTCTCTCATCGGGCAAAATATGGCTTGGATGTATACTTGCCGATGGCAATCCAGGAGGAGGTGCAGGTCCTCTATTGTCTGATAGTCCTACATTGCTATGTCCAAATGAATAATTCTTTGCAAGCTGTGCCATAAAAGTGGCAGGCAGGGGTTGGTTGGGCAAGCCTCCGGAGGCCATCTCCACATGTAAGTACCAAAAGCATTCAGCTAATATGAAGATAGCAACAAAGTCAAAGGAATGGTGATGAAAATAATTCGAGGGACTCCCTGCGGTTTACTGGATGAATGAAGAAAATATATGGTCCTAATCAAATAGATATAGAGGGTATACAGATCTGTGAGCAACGAGTATGAGATGAGCAGATCTGGCTGACTCTGAAAATTGAGACTTGTGGATGGCAGCCAGCTAAAATAGTTCTCCTGTATCCCTTGTATTCTCAATAACTGGTGTCAAGATATCTTCGTATCCGTAGAAATGCAATTGTGATCTGGATTGGCAAATCTCGCAAAGGAGAACAACTCAGTTGTCAAAGACTTGATTCCACCGATTCTGTTTCCATTGAAGAAATCGCTCATGTAAAAGAGCATGCCAATGTAATCACCCTCTGTTCTCTTCTTCTTCTTCTTCTTCCTTTGGAACTGGGTAACGGCAACGTAACGATTTGTGATAGCAGTTGAAGAACTAATCAAACGAAAAAAATTCGAGAAATGAGAAGAAGTGCAAGCCGTGCACTGAGAGTGTGAAAGCGGAAGTGGAGCTGTTATTTGTAGCTAAAAGGGCACCCACCGACCATTAACGCCTGTTTGCTCTATATAAAGACAACCGCGATTAAGTCAACACGTTTGTCAGCAATAAAAGACTCAATATTTCACCGTACCCTCCGCAATGCTTTTCCATATATCTACATGATAGCAATCTTCCAATTTGCAGCTATTACGTCAACAAGCGTAGTCAACGTCATTCATGCCGTACAAATCTGCTGAGGGAGCTAGTCCGATGTTCACCCAGAGGGTTGATTTGGTGATCGAAAAGCTCATTGTGGAAAGTACGTAATATTTAGAAAGTTGACAAGGAATAATACTACGTGACTTACCAAGTAGACAGATTTCTATAGTTCCATGATTTCTATACTTCAATTCTCTTCTACGTTTTCATGATTTAAGAAGAAACAATACGTTTTCTAATTCTATGTTGATTGAACAAGTTTCGTTTTTATAAATGACACAATAACTTGTAAGATTTTGTCTTCATTTTAACCTCACTTGTTCTCTGAAACCCCTAAATCATAAGCTCACACCTTCATCAGTTAATAAACGATTATTTTGTGAGGTGATTTACGTGTCCACATCTGCATTTATGTGATCATTAATACGTGTTGAAATGTCAAGCTCAACGTGTGACTCTCTCGACTCACAAATCACCTTCATTGACACAGGCCAACGTGATTGACGATGTTTTCGATTGTTCTTTTCCATGGTTAGATATGTACAGAATTTACATTTACTATCTATATTGTTTTTTAAATCTGCGCACATGTTTAACAAGTTTTAGGCTGCACGATGTATTAAATATTTGTTCATATACCTATCTGTCTGAATATATGAACTAACCTGTGTGCTATTATTATAGGAAGAAGAAGAAAAAGAAGAAAAGCAAACATTGTTTCCTCTATCTTTGTAAAGTAGGGATTAGAGGGATTTCCTGGACATGTCTATGCGATACAGCACGAGATCATCACGAATCACATACCCCATATCTTTTTGCGCGGCACCATCTCTTGAGAAGTTGAACATATCTCATTGACACAAAAAGTACAATGACTGTTACAGAAAATAGATTTTTTTCGACTTCGTATAATATCTTCTCAAGTGATCGCTCTCATCTCAAGATATATTAGGTCTCCATTTGGAGCTCATAGGCATCATAGTAGTTTTGCATATGGAGATAGAATCTACGTAGGTCAATTCCATGAATAATGAAGTGTATATTTTGTGGCTTCTACACATCGTTCTTTATTCAATATCCGAAGGAACTTTCTGTACATTTGACGCACAAAATTAAGGCGTTTCTTTGTATCAATGTGCCATTGGAAAAATGTGCAAGCACTGTGTATAATTTTTACTATGAGTGTGGTGAAAATGGGCAATAATAATTGTGTTATTGAAATCAAGAAGCTAAAGAATAACAATAACCAACCATCGACATTTAGTATGAGAAATTATTTGGTTCGAAAAAAGTTATGGGCGTATGTTCCAAGTGAATAAGGTAAGCCAGAGCTCCCATGAAAATGCAATATTGTTAAAAAAATCAAAACATGGAAAATATGCAGTGAAATAGAAAAAGGCACATGTTCTTACTTTATAAACTATGAAAATTGTTTCCATTTATAGCATATAGGATTTCAACTAGCCAAAGGAAGCATGAGACATGTTGGAGAGGCTAACTCATAGGAATCCAAAGACAAAGCCAATTTAAATGAGTTGAATACCTCGAAGAAAAATATTGGTATAGAAGTGCGTTATCCCTTTGTTATGATGAAAATTTAGTGTTTTTTCTTGCTGAATCAGTTGAATGAACATGAAATTTCGAACCATTTTTATGCTCTTGTAATTTTGAGAAAGTTTTTAGACTATGTCTGACTTTCTCCTCTATGATAAGTGAAGAGATGGATAGGGCATGCTTGAACACGACTAATTGATCAATCTATGAAGAGTGGGCCCAATCTAATTGCAATTAGCGCCAATGGATGTGTAACAAAACATGATGGGAGGCCCCTTGTCAAGCTCCTAAGTAATCACCCACAAATGCACATGATCATCCCCAAGAATACACGAGCTTTGTACAAAATTCATGCAGGATTAGACTCCAAAACATCATCCACAATCATCCATCAAAAGATCGTCCATGATCAGTGACCAATCCTCTAATAGATCAATAGTGACCTAATCACACATGATTGGCAATCAAAAGATCATTGGTGATCATCATTAAAAGATTACTAGAGATCGGTTCATAGGTGATCATCCCACCAAAAATCAATGGTAAACATATCATAGCATACCAAACATCATCATCTTTCAAGAGGAAAGCCTCACGCACCAATGCACATGATCATCCCCAAGAATACCTGAGCATTGTACAAAGTTCATGCAAGATCGAACACCAAAAGATCATCCACAATCATCCACCAAAAGATCATCCACAATCATCCACCAAAAGATCATCTGTGATCAATGATCAATCCTCTAATAGATCAATAGTGACCTAATCACACATGGTTGGCAATCAAAAGATAATTGGTGATCATTGTTAAAAGATTACTAGAGATTGGTTCATAGGTGATCATCCCAACAAAGATCAATGGCAAACATATCATAGACTATCAATCAGCATCATCTTTCAAGACGAAAGTCGTGCTCACACAAACAACCGATTGAAGACGATAGATTCTAGAAAGTCATAACCTAGCACTTTAAATTTTGATAAGACAAAAAATATGAAAAAATCAACTTTAGCACTTCTCTTGAGTATTTCTAGGGAAAAATCTTCCCCTGTGTAGAAAAACTATCTCTCAACTCATTTACAGGTCTTTGAAGCTACAAAAGTTGCAAAATTTTATGTCATTGCCATTGATTGTAACACTTCCTCCTAAATCTTGTCAAACTCAAGAAGAACCTTTATTGTTGTCTATGCAAGGTAGTCTTTCCATATCATTGGATTAGAGCCTATAGATTTTGGCATTGTCGAAGTTAGTCTAATGTTCAGCGAAGGGCTTTCCTAGTTGAGTATTCATCTTTGTATGTCTCCTACTCCATTTGGCGCCCTCTCATGTTAAATGAAGTCTCAAACAGCGTCATGTATTTTGGATCCATATAAACTAATCTTTCATGTTTGATGTAGACTTGCTTGCACAACACATGCACCAAATGGTACCAAGCAATGGAATCTCACCCAAAATTTATCAATCTAAGAGATGAGTCAATGGTGTGAAGACCTTCAGCATGCTAGGATTCATGCATGCACACACACATGCAAGGATTCTTACACATATAAACATGCATAGATGCACACTTATGTAAGTAAGCCTCACTCATGGACAAGGTACAAGAGTTCCCATGAAACTCACACCATTAGGGGAAAAAATGAACCCTGAATGGGCCTTTTAGATTAAGGAGTGATTAGTGATGGACCAATTAGAAGAGGGTTGTGGCCACAATCTATGCCCTATAAAATACTAAGCTGAAGGCAGGAGAGGGGACATATTTCTCCCTTATTTAATGAGCTTCCTCTAGAGAGAGAAGGAATCTCGTAACTTAGTTGAGCCCAAAAATTCATAAATTTCTAAAAAGTTAAAAAACTTATCATAACACGTGAAAATGGACCCCCCCATTACTTTTTAGGGTCAAAAGTACTCTTTTTGACCCCAAATTCAAAATCCGTGCATGTTTTGAGCTAAAAAAAATGGGTTTTTCCAAAAATACTCAAAAAAGAGTTATTTCACTCTTAAACCTCACATTTTCATACCTAGGTCCCAAAAAGTCATCTTTTCCCACTACTTTCACTCTGTAGCACACCATTGAAGCTCTTGCTTCTACACTCCAACCTACCTGCATCTCCTATCTCGAATTACTGTTGTAGCTTGAAGACCTTTAGTTTCAATGGCAACATCTAAAGCTTCCAGGCGACCAAAAGATGAAATCCTCGCATTAAGATGTCACAATATCAAAGCCACAGATGGACAGTGGCTATCACATGAGTACTCCAAAGGTGCATGGGTGTATATGCAACCCTCTAGAGTTGGGCCTCATCGAGTTAGAGATCCTGGAAACTTAGATCTTCATTGGAAGGGAAAGTTACTTGGCTTCAAGAAGCACAGAGACAATGGGATGGTTGCTATTGTACAACATGTTTTTACAATGGCAACTATGAAACTTGAAAACTCTAGTAGTATGAGATAACTTGTGAATTGTAAGTATTACTCTACAATATTTTCTGTTTTCTTGTGTCGGATATATTTTTGAACTATTTAGATATGTTTTGGTTTGTTTCAGATATATTTCCTTCTACTTTGGTGGAAGAGCAACCACTTCATAGTCTTACAGGTACTTTCCAGGCATTGCATGCAGATGTTGGTGCACTAGTCTTTCCAAATATATCTCCTGCTCAACTTTACCATGATAGAGTTTTCTTTTACACACATTGATATGTTGTACCCTCTACAATGAATGGTTTTGGAAGGTTAGAGAGAATTGAAGTACATTCTCTTCTTAGCTTAGAGTGGCCAAAACCTAATATATGGTCCGTATCATCTTTGAAGCAAAAGATGGTAATGGATATACATAACTCTTTGAAATTCACAAAAGTTTCTAGGTCTGTAGGTTTGCACTGGTCTTTTCCCATTCATTGTTTTGTATATTTATTCCAAGGATTCTCATTCCAAGAGACTTCCACCATGTTCATGTGTAAAGATATCACATATGAGCAAGTCCAAAGTCTTCTTGGTGAAAATTGGGGTTTGATGGAAGGAATTGCAAAAGGTGATAAATATCTTTGTAAAATAAGTGGAATAGGTATAGGATTTCAATATTTGAAACAACATACTTCATTATACATCAGATTCTACTATGATCGTTGGATGTGCAAACTTGGCAAATGGATACCATTTCAAAGTTCAGAGGGATCTTTGCATTCATTTGAAATAAAGCTTAGATTATCCCAACAATGAAACAAAAACTATTTTAGTGAATAATCATTGGACCTTGGCTAATCTGAGAGAACACTTGATGATTATGGGGTTTGAAGGACTAACTCAATCAAAATTCAAAATTCAAGGACATAAGGTGAGAAATGTTTCATGATTTTGTTAAAGTAATTTTTTCATTATTGTTTATTTTACTTTAATGACTTCAATTTCTTGCAAATCGATTACAAGTGGGCAGAAGAATGGAATACAAAATGAAAGTCCCTATAGATTGGAGCAAAGATGGAACAGAACTCTCATTGTCATAGTTCTTTTGCAACCTGATAATGTCACTTCTTGGGCCCTAGTCATTGTATCTCATGGTTTTTGCACTTTCAAGAACCTTGTAAAAAGTAGGACAATTGATTCATGTTAGATATTGTATATACCTTCTTCTCTGCAATGGTAATTTCAAAACTTTTGGAATGTCAAAAAGTTTGTTCACTACTTTGAAATGTGGTTGCTCATGTTTTTTTCTGTGCATTATTTTGTCATTAGAAACACATTTTTTGAAATTGCACTTCCTTATTCTGTACTTTTAAAAGTGGGCCCAGTCAGTTTAAAAACTTGAAACTGCTATAAAAATGGTTCTATGTGCTCATTTCTCACATTTGCACTCTCAAAGAGCTAGAAAGCATAGACTACAAGCCTCTAGAATTCTCGCACGCAAGCAATGGCTGCTAGCACTTCCACTCCCATGAAATCTCCTTGAGATCTATTCATGGAGTTTTTGGATACTACAGACTACAATGGTCGTAAGGATTTGTATGACCTAGTCTGTAGAGTCCCTAATCTTGAAGGACAATAGCCATGAACTCCGATGTGATCAATGAGATCACAGATTTTATGGAATTCTATATATTACGATATGCCATAGATATACCAGCATATGAGTGTAAATGGGTCCCCTGTGAACTGCTTTTCTACATTCATAAAGGAGATGAGGCATTTGCGAAGCGCTTAAAGCGTTTCATGGCTATTGCTGAGGCTTCAGGGCACCTGTTAGATGACACAGTGCCCTTAATTAAACAATTAAATAAGAAAAGGAAAATGGGAAGAAAATATCTTTCCTACGTAGCAACAACCATCTTTTTTGTGAATGAGGAGCCTGAACCTTCACCCATGGACCTACCCCATCTTGTTACTGGGGGTTTTGTAGATGACAAGAAGGAACCCCAGACAGAAGCTCTCAACTTATTAGAAGAGAGTCAAAAAATTTCCAGAGAATTTCCTCAAGGAGTAGTGGACAAATTAAAGGAGTAGTGGACTCTTTGTGCACGCCATTGGGCATGATGTACGGGTCCTGACGATGACATCCACTTCTCTCTTGCAATATCATGTTGTAGCTTTCGTGTAATCTTTGCTATTCATGACACACATGCTCATTCCATTACATATTTTCTAGCAAATGTCGCATTGAAAAACCCATTAAACATTTCTTCTAAATAGCTTGATTGGAGTAGACCACCCCCATGACGAGTGTTTTTAAAGTAAAGACCTCTAGCGCTGTAATGTGACTTCTCCATTCCTTGTGTACTAAAAATGTCCAGTGATCCATATCGATTCATAAAATATGCTCCATGTGCAAAAAGAATATGCTATGATCTGGTCAATAAGATATACACATAGTGTTTAAGACCAAATAAAAAAATTTAAGCGAAACTTACTATGTAATGTGTAATGTTGCTTTCTCCCCAAGATAAGATGAATGACTGTGTAAACTCCTTCAAAGTCACTTGGAATAATTCTCGTTGTGAAGCATTAGTGGAAACCAAACACATCAAATGTAACAATTGATCAAATGATGACCAAACCTTCTTTCGCTTCTTAATGAGATCAACCTGACTATCATTGTCTGTTGTAATTGACCAGAGGTCCTTCCAAAGCTCCCATTTCCCATCATCTTGACTATTCACATCTCTTTTAAAGAAACGTCTTGCCTTCTTCCCAGTCATTGAAACTTGTTGTAAAATCTCTTGAGACTCACCATACTTCTTAACAACTAAAGATACGTGGCCACCATGACAACCTATAGAATTCAAAAGATCTTCTATTTTTTGGATTGCTATTGTAGACCTCTCTAGTGGTTTCATTGCAAATGCATATTCAACATGGAGCTTCAAAAGCCTATCAAAGATCCTCATCAATGCATGCAAAGTACAAAAGTGAACATTGACTAATGGAAATGGGATAATGGGGTTCCAATCATTGCTTATTTTATCACGAGTCGGTTCCTATAACATTGGACACCTCAAAAGTGATATCTCCCATTCCTTGTGATTTGATGAGTCTGTTTCATCAATTTCTTCAGAGTCATCAACTCTCATCAATGCCCTTGCAGGTTTAAACTGTCTCTTAGATCCTTTGTAACCTTGTGTACAATATGGGCAAGGATACACTACAACAGATCGATGGTATACAAAGGTTTTTATCGAGGAAAATGAACGCGACTTAATTTGCCGCGACGCCGGTGTAAAGGTCGGTTTGCGCATCGGTACCAAAGAGTCGGTATATGCGTCGGTATATGCATCGGTATATGCGTCAGTATATGCGTCGGTATATGCACCGGTAATACCGACGTTCATACCGAGGCTTCTACTGGAAGTACCGTCGCCTATACCCTCGCCTGCTGGGTGTACCGACAGTTATGCCGATGACACTACTGGGAGTACCGTCGCGTATACCGATGACCATACCTGCAAAATGTTTTTTGGGTAGAGTGTTTTGTCTTTTGCTACAGCAACATTACCATGATGTTGCTTAACAAAAGACAATACACTCTGCCCAAAAAAAACCGAGTACATGTGATGTGTACTCTAATGACAACCGAAATATGATTTCATGAAACAAAGTATTATTGGACACAAAAGAGATAATCAGAATGAACTATGAACCATGTACAAAAGAAGTTATATATTTCAATAATGAAGCATGTACAAGAGTGTGGCAAACCACTGTCATATATGACGCTTTTACAAAATGTGGCAAAGCAATGTATTGCCATATGAAAATCAAAATCAAAATATTGGTCTTCCACTGCCATACACATGCAAAGAACGTTCCATATCAACAGTCCTGCAACAAAGAACATTAATGGAATGAGATAAATTCACATGAAAATTACAAACAACAAGTAAAAACCAAGTTTATAAATTAATTACCTCATCGCAAATGCTCCCATGAAACTACCGCACCGCGTCCCTCCAAGTCCTACAATAGTGTAGTCAACCCATGACTATATCCATAAGACTCCTCCGTTTGTGTTGGAGGATGACCCATTGCCAGCTCCTGAAACAAATATAAAAAGATAAGAGAAACATAGATGAGAAATTTAACACAAATAAATTCAATAAATGAAATGGTACTTACAAACTCATGACGCATCGTGTCATATCTGCCGCTACCCAAATGTGATGGTCCAATCATATCTAAACGTGTGGCTACGACATTTCGATGCTGGCGATATCGATCAGGATTCTGCTGCTGCTCGTCACGAATCATGTCCCACTCCTCAGCATCTAACCATACAGGCTTTGGTAAGCCTTCTCTGAATGCATCACGTGCCTCGGATCGTCGATGGGACATGACCTCACGTGCGGTGTGCAGAATCCACTCTGAACTGACAATAGACTGTCCATCGGCTGGTCAGAACTCCTGGTAAATCGTCTGTGTGATATAATTCTTCTGATCTTTATCCTCTTCACTCCATTTCAGCATGATGGAGTGTCCAAACTGGATGGAGCAAAGCTGTTGTATGCGTGCACGCATTGCTTTGCCAGCTGCATCCATCACCAGAGCTCCATCTCGGATACTATACACCTTGGAGTCATCATGGTCATGAGCACCCCAAGGTGTACGTGGTGTTCCACGTGGTGTATTGCGTGGCATACCTACATCTGAGGTACTCGTCCTAGGAGTAGAAGCGGGCGACACAACGTTCGTCGCACTGCCTCCACAACAACCGCCTCCTCCGCCTCCAGACCTACCTGTAGATCCACTCCTAGAACCTCCTGCTCCAGAGCGTGACCTCGATCTACGAGACGGGCGAGGACCTGTATCGCGCTGAGGTGTCGAATGCACATGTCTACTAGTAGACCCAGTAGGAAATGGCTGCAAAGATGGTCGTGGTGGAGTCACAAAGCTAGGAGACATACCTCCTACGGGAGTAGCACCACCGGCAGGAGTGACACCGGCGGGAGTGACACCGGTGGGAGTGAGGCCAGCGGGAGTGAGGCCGGTAGGAGTAAGGCCGCCAGGAGTGAGGCCGGGAGGAGTGCTACCACGAGCAATCCAATACTGTGATGCAGCGGCCATATACGCAGCAGGAACCTGAGAGATGAACTCCAAAAACTACTCCTCTGTCATGGAATGTGGAGTGAGTGGAGGATTGTCTCCCATCGTGCTCTGTAATAAAAGAACTCAAATAATTAGCATGCGATAAGAAAAGTAATATAGAGAATAAACAAAAAAAAACAAAAATTAATATGTACAAGTGTTTTATTCAAAAGTCCTCTATTCTAGCATCCTCTTGAAGATCCGAGGCACCGAGAATATCTATCTCTATATGGATGGCTTCTAAATTGCTTGCTATGCTGGTTTCCTCCTTATCATCGTCTATTGCTTCCTCTTCTGGAACAATGACCTCTTCTTCAATGACCTCTTCTTCTCGAACAATGATCTCTTCCTCCTCGACTATCGAATGAATCTTTGAGTCCACTAGAGATGGACTCTCTTCTACATCTATGTTTTCAAAAATTTGTCTACTACGTGGAGCGACTTGTAAAACAAATAGCCACTCTGGGTCTTTTGAATCTGGTATAAAAACAACTTGCTCACAGTGTTCGGGAAGTACAAATGTATCCCTTTCATCTGTCCATAATCTGTGGAGTCGATTTGAAGCAAACCGCTCTTATCCCGTCTCACTGTTGCGTTTCTTCCAGAGGTGACTACTTTGAACCATTTCACATAAAAAACAAAGTAATCAAACTTTCTGAAAGATAGTTTCAAGATGTCTTGAATCACACCACAATAATCTAACTCGCCTTCTAGAGCATTATTATCTCTTGCACTCACTCTACTTTTTTGCAAAAAATTCACCATCACTCCACTATCAAAAGTAGACCTATTTTGATCGATTCGTGCGATTTGAAAGTGTCGCCCATGAGACCATAGTGCACCGTATTTAATATACTCCCAATCACATCCTTTTACAAGTTCTTCTTCTTCTTCAAAGATATCTTCACCTGCTGCCTTTGCTTGTGAAACCGCTGTATCTAGCCATCTGCTCGTTGGAAAAGGTGGGAGAGGTCGAAGATTTTCTGGAAGAGGCAAAAATGGAGTGGAACGAGTTCTTCGAAACTGAGCTCTTTCCTTTGCGTTAGTTTCCTTGGCAAGTTCATACCTTTCTAACCACTTTTGCATAGGCTCAAAGTTAACTATGCAAAACTTCATTGCCTTCTCTCTGAAAGCTGCATCCATTTTTCTTTGCAATACTTTACCTTGTGGTTCATCGCCTACGAGACGAACATCTTCATCATCGCTCCATAAGCGAGGCATTTCGGGATCCGATATACATAGAAACTCAGTTATGAATACAAGAGATTCTTGTACAAGCCATCCCTCTGCCATGCTACCTTCTGGACGTGCTCTCTGTAGAGCAAACCCTTTTAATGTCTTCATAAAGCGCTCTAAGAAGAACATCCATCGACTATGGACAGTTCCTGCTATTGCAACTTCATCTACCACATGAACCAGTAAATGAAGTTGAATAGTGAGAATACTTGTGGGAAAGTATTTCTCTACCATACAAAACAACCTCGATAGCATTGAGTTTCGCACTCTCTATGCTATCTCTATTTATCTCTTTAGAAGATATCCACCGTACTAAAGAACTAATTTTATAAATGGTTTTTCGTACATCCTCTCAAAGACAATCTTTTAGGGCTACAGGGAGCACAAACTGTAAAAACTTGTGCCAATCATGAGACTTGAGTCCTGCAAGATCATCGTTTCGTGTGAAAGCAGACTTTAGATAGCTCATGCATCCAGTAGGTGTACGAAACTCTGAAATTGTTTTCTTCACTTGTTGCTCTTCCATCATGCGAAGCACCCAAGGAGCTCTTGGTAACGATACTGTTCCGTTGGGCTTAGTAATTGCCCACAACTCTCGCATACGACCTCGCTCTTCTAAGTCCTCCCTTTGTGCTTTGCTTCCTTTCTTTCCGATCAAAGTTTTCCAAAGCATCTCTCCCACATTCTTAAAAATATGCATCGGGTCTACCAAATGATTGATCACCAATTCACTCCAATAAGGGAGTTCATGAAAAATGGACAACCGTTTCATGCCAGCAACTGGAATTTTCTGAATCCCACAATTATTTCCAATCTCATTTGGTGTTACGCTTGTCGACCAATTTGTCCTTCACGTAAAACATGTCCATGAGGCAAATATCTATGATGTCCTTCATAGATAGTTTTACGTAGTGCTTTGGAATAGAGTGCTTCGAGTTGTGGTCCGCATAAAGGATAAGCATGGTAACCGGAAATCGATAAACCTGAACATTCACCATAACCAGGCCAATCATGCATTGTCCACATAAGTATGCCTTGCACTCGTACATCTCGTCTTCTTATAGGTTGAGACATGTCACACACAGTAATCCCATCCCATAAAATGCGCAGTTCTTCCACAAGTGGTGCAAGATATACATCCATGTTTTTTACCTTATACTTACCTGGTACAATAAGAGCTAATATTAAATGACCTTTCTTTGTGGCCAACCATGGTGGGATATTATAATTGACCAAATATACAGGCCATGTGCTCCATGAAGAACTGCGTAATCCAAATGGATTCACTCCATCCATAGCTAGGCCTAGACGTATGGACCGAGGCTCACTAGCAAACTCTGGCCACTTACTATCTATGTGCTTCCAAGCATCAGAGTCAGCTGGCACTCGCATTACATTATCTGTAGACCTGCTCTTTATATGCCATGACATTAACTCAGCTATAGACTTGCATCTAAACATGTTCTTAATTCGTGGAATGATAGGAAAGTGGCGAAGAACCTTTGCGGGGATTGCTTCGCCTACAACGTCTTCTCTAAATCTATTTGCTCCACACTTTGGACATACGTGGAGATGCTCATACTCATTCCGAAAGAGAATGCAATCATTCGGACAAGCATGAATTTTAGTATAATCCATTCCAATGGACTGTAAAAGTTTTTTTGCATCTCCATGTGTTGGAGGCATGTCATTGCCCTCTGGCAAAAATTGATCTTTAAGAAGCCTGCAATAAGCAATTAAAATGATATTAGTAAATGAAGTTATTGTGATACAACAATGAAAGCCAATTTGTTCTCCACTTACCTGAACAATTCACTGACACTACTATCTGACCATCCATAAATGGATTGCAGATTGAGCATCGCGAGTGAAGCACGTAGTACAGATATCTTTGCTCCATTGTAAAGCGGTAAACGAGCTAATCTTCGCATGTTTTCATATTCTTCATCAACTTCTGATCGTGGAATTTCTGTTGTGTCCATCTCGACACCTTCTTCACCATCATGATCTTCGTCCATCTCATAAAATGCTTCAAGCATCTCTTCCATATGTTCATTCTGTGTAATATTATTAGTGCTTGCTTGTACGTCTAAGTCCTTTTTTGCTCTATCGAATGCCACTATTGTCATAAGAAAGGACACATGAAGAAAGATTGTTATGCTTTAAAGAACGCTAAAGGTAAACGATAGAATGTTGATGGGCATGTTAAACAGTTACCTGCACCATCTACTTCAATTGTGAAGATTGTGCTATTTTTGATGATGCTGATGTGTTGACAGTTGATAGTAATGTGCCAACTGAGGCTCTTATGGCTGATTCTCTTTCCCATACCTAGCTGCTAGATTCTGGTGCTTCTTTCCATGTGACACCACACAGAGAATGGTTCTCTAATTATGCAACAAAGTCTCTTGGTACCATGAGACTTGGTGACGTGATATAAATCGGGCGGAGAAAAAAAATACCGATAAATCATCAAGAAGAAGAAGGTGTGGGATAATAGGGATGAAGCTTCGATCCATTGATTGCCTTAGGGAGAAGGGTACCAGTTAACGTGGATAATCGGAACGTAGCAGGTCCAACCTACGATTGAATACGGTAAGGACCAAACCACCAAAGTTTGAACTTTCCCGTTGAACGATTAGATTTAGCATTATAGAACAGAACTAATTGTACTTTGGTAAAAACAAGAGTGCGGAGAAACCGATCATGTGTCTTCGCTTGTCGCAATTGGACTTCTTACAACATTAGAAAACTTTCCCAGCGTTGTTCCTCCAAGGACCGCAACACCTCCAATCGGAAAGGAAAGGATTCCTCCGGTAAGAGCTTATGTTCTAGTGCCACCCTGAGGCTAGGTACCACCAACTCCATGGGTGCAATGGCCTCCAGCCCATATGCCAATTTGAAAGGTGTATTCCCTGTAGCCACTTTGTACGTAGTACGGTATGCCCACATAACTGAAGGAAGGAATTGATCCCAACGCTGCGGACATTCCAGAACTAATTTCTTTTTATTGGTACTTTCAGCAAGACCATTGGCACGAGGGTAATGTGGAGAGCTAAATTTATGAACAATCTGCAGGGTGCGGGTAAGTGCTTATAGTAAGGAATTAACAAAATGTGTGCCCTGATCCGGAAACAATCTCTAAGGGAAGACCGAACCGAGGGAACATATCAGTCATCTATCATTTAACCACCACTGCCGAAGTGGCGGACCGTAAAGCCAAAGCTTTTGTCCACCAAGTAGCATAATCCGTACAAGTAAGTATATAATGATGATGAGTAATCGTAGCCGGAGGTGTAATGGAACCAATGAAATCCAAGCCCCACTTTTGAAAAGGTTCAAGGGGAGCAATAGGCTGCAGTGGAAAATGATGCCATTGTTAAGGTTGTCCCGAGCGTTGGCAAGCATCACACGTTTTAATAGAAGTAGCAATATCACGCTGCATAGTGGGCCATCATAAGCCACTGTGCAGAATTTTTTGGTAAGTAAGATCGACCGAAAAATGACCACCGGAAGGAGTAGAATGGGCCATTTTAATAACCAAAGGAACTTCATGGGGTGGAATACACCACAATAGTGCACTAGAAGGATCCACATAATACAATTGTCGTACAACAATCCGGAACTGTCGACTATACATTGCCAATTTACGATGAGCCGAAGTAGACGTATGAGTCGGGGGGCTTCCACTAGTGAGGAAGGTCAGAAGAGTATCATAATACGAAGGTGCCACCGGGAGCTCCTGACCCTTAGCTTGGACCGAATCAGTCGCATAGATAGCAGGGGTAGTATCATCAATTCCACAAGGAGGTTCACCAGAATCAAGCCGAGATAAGAAATCAGCTAATGCATGAGCTGATCCTGGATGATGTACGACCACATAATCAAATTCTTGCAATAACAACACCCACCTGGCTAATCTGCCCCCTATATGTTGCTGACAGACAAGATAAACTAGTGCAGCATGATCCACATGGAACGTGAATTGGCATCCCAACAAGTAGTGCCGGAATTTCTTCACCAAATAAACCAAGTCGAGGCATTCGCACTCGGTGACTAAATAATTTCGTTCAGAGGCAGCTAACCATTGACTAGCATAATAGACAAGACGAAACCACTTATCCTGCTATTGCATGAGCACACTACCGATGGCACTGTCCGATGCATCCACGAAGACATGGAATGGAAGTTGTCAGTTTGGTGCTTGCAGTATAGGAGCCTAGGTTAATAGTGTTTTCAGTTGATCAAAGGCAATTTGGCACTCTTCAGTTCACATGAACTGCCAAGAATTACTAGTAATCAACCGATTCAGTGGTATGGCTAAATGTGCGAGCCACCAAAGATGCCGCCCATGCCAGCGTATTTAGCCAAGGAATTGCATAACTTTCTTTGGTGTCGTAGGGGCAAGTGCATGTAACACGGCTTGCACTTTATCTGGATCCACCTGAATACCTTGCTTTGAAATAATATGACCAAGCAACTTGCCACAAGAAATCGAAAAGACCGACTTGCTAGGGTTTAAGCACAACCGGAACTCGCAACACTTAGAGAAGCAGCACCGTAGGTGGTAAAGATGAGCGGATATATCACCCAATAACGAAAAATCATCTAGATACACTCACATAAAGGTGGTTAAATAGGGGGAAAAAATTTCTTGCATACATCATTGGAAGGTACTAGGAGCCTTGCGAAGATCGAACCACATCACCGTACACGCATATACACCACAATTTGTAATAAACACACTCTTTGGTATGTCCATTTCAGCCATGCACACCTGATTATAGCCATTGTAACCATCCAAAAAGGAACACATCTCTCGTAGGGCAAGATCATCGAGCATTGTATCCAAAAAGGGAAGTGGGAAGGGATCCAGTATGGTCGCCGCATTTATTTTCCGGTAATCCACACAGACACGTAACTACTTATTTTTCTTTGGGACGATAACAATAGGTGAAATCCATTCTGCATGCTCAATGGGAATGATGAAACTGACTTTCAAAATGCGATCCGATTCTGCTTTCACTTGAGCAGCATAATTTGAGTTCATGCGGTAACTGGGTTTCTTGATTGGGCATGCATCCCCCTTGAGTATCACATGGTGTTGATAGATACGAGGGTCCAACCCTTTCATATCTCGATAGTCCCACACAAGTACATCTTGGAGCTCGGTCAACAAGTGTAGTAGATCATTTTGAAAAGTTTCTAGTAATCCCACCTTAACCTTGACTGGTTGTGGTGTATCCTCATTTCCCAAATCGCAGGTGATAAGTTGATCTTGTGGTACATAAAACTAGCGTGGCATGGGTATATCCTCAGGTGACTGGAATAAATGGTGGAAACTTTGGGCATTCAAAGCTTGATCCATAGCTAGATTGCCTTCTTCTGTAATTGGAACTACTGAACAGATGACCGGCTTCCAATTATCAGCAACGACGTGTAAGTCGACTGTCCCCAAGGCGAGCAAATCATGGTTAGCCTTGAGAAAAGCTTCTTCTTCATCATTTGACAGTCCATCCAATATATGCAGAGGTTTGGCTACGTAGGGTCGAGCATGGAGGTCACATGGTTTCATCTCATCCAATGGAACTACATGCTTCCGGTGGTTGCTTTTGAAAATAAGTTTGTGTGCTGACTAGTCCTACAATACTTTGGCTTGTTTTAGCTAGGGCCTCCCGAACAACAAGTTGTAGTCCAAAGTTGAGTCAGGTAATTCGAGAATAAGAAAAGTCATTTTGAACACTGCTCCTTGAAGAGTAATGGGTATATCACGTACCAAACCCAATGGATACACCCTGGACTGATCCGCCATCCTCACAAAAAACTGAACAGGTTTAATATGAGTCCATCCTAAGTGTTTACAAAGGGCGACTGTCGCAATATTCACACCAGAGCCTCCATCAGTTAACACTTGGTTGATTTTATGGTTTTTATATCATACTGTAATTAAAGGAACAACATGGTCCACAGTAGAATCAGTTTCTAGACTAATAGTGGCCATAGTAGGTATACACAAAGATTTTGGACAAACTTGATGCTAAAATTGTTGTCGTACACCTGGAACCAAGGCTAACAGTTGGCCCAACGGTATTGTAATGGAGGCCTACAAGAGAATATTCCACACAGAGTCAAAATTTGACATACACCTGACCGCATTCGATGGACTCTCTAATAGCAGGTTCACCGGACTCGATGCTTCTGGTGGTGGATTCGGTACTGTCTGCTGAACCACTGGTACTGGATCAGGAAAAACTGTTGGTTCTTGACTGTCCCACATACTAGCTTTGGTAAAAACTCTCTGTTGTTCTTGAATGCCAGGCTCAAAAATCTCAGTTTCTGGTTGTAATTTCTTGCCGGAACATGTTTAGATTACTGCCGCTTGAGTATCTACTGCTGAAATGTATACCATGTTGGCCATTGGATTATGTCGCTCTTTTCTTTGTTTATCATACTCGGCCGCCTCTTTACAATATCTTTGGATATGTCCAATCTTACCACAGAAAATGGCATCTAGGTGGCGGAAGGGACGTTCCTTCACCCGATTGACCAGAATTCCATCGGGTCTAGCTGAAGTTGTTTGCTCGTGTTCCCCGATAGGTTTTATAACTTTGGTAGGAAGTATTCCTCAACTGAAGTGGTACATAGTGGGCAGCCGATTGTCCCTGCTCCTGTATTATAGCATTTACAGTTGGCCTGGCTTGTACTTTGGCATTATATGGACACGTTTCGGTAGTGACTCGCCGTATTACAAATAGCACAATACATTTGGTTTAGTGCACATGCAGAAGCAGTGTGTCCTGGGTTCTTACATTTTGTGCAATACATTTGTTTCAATGAATCTTCACTCGTACCCTTGGTTGCCTTCAACTAGTCAAAATCTTCAGCGAATCCACCCACCTTATGTTCCAACTATAATGCCATAGCTATGACCGCATCTAGAGTCATACCACCCACACATCGTATGATCATTACTTTTTTAAGTTGAGGGTTTAATCCATTAATAAACCACTGGGTGATCACGTCATCCGGTAGGTTAGCATGCACCAGTGGAAGTTTCTGTAGATGAGTACGAAATAAAGTTGCATACTCCTGCACATTCTGGTGTGGTTTTTGTCTATTGTTTTGCAGATAGTCAAAGATCTCAGCCGCATTTTTCTTCAATCGGAATCATTGTAAGAAGGCATCCTTAACATCATTGTACTAACTGAAATGGTTAATGTCATATTTAGTTAACCATCGAGCAACCTCATTAACCAGCGTAGATTGGAACACTATAGCCTTATATGTCGAATCTGCTGGATAGTTGAGTACTGCATAATTAATTTCAAAAGTTCTCACATGTGCATCTGGATCATCACTGAGAGATCCTCCAAATTTTGTATATGTAACTCTAGCGGGTACCGGTCGTGGTGGTATGGCCTACTGCTGCTGCTTCTACTGCTACTACTGTTGCTGTTGCGAACCACTCATAGTGTTTGAATCAAGAGGAAATAAAGTTGCATACTCCTGTTGCTGTTGATGTTTATGTTGATGTTGTTGTTGATGTTTATGTTGATGTTGCTGTTGCGAACCACTCATGGATGAGTACGAAATAAAGTTGCATACTCTTGCATATTCTGGTGTGGTTTTTGTCTATTGTCTTGCAAATATTCAAAGATCTCAACCGCATTTTTCTTCAATCGGAATCGTTGTAAGAAGGTATCCTTAACATCATCGTACTGACCAAAATGGTTAATGTCATATTGAGTTAACCATCGAGCAGCCTCATTAACCAGCATAGACTGAAACACTATAGCCTTATATGCCGGATCTACTGGATAGTTGAGTACTGCATAATTAATTTCAAAAGTTCTCACATGTGCATCCGGATCATCACCGGGAAATTCTCCAAATTTCGTATATGTAACTCTAGCGGGTACCAATCGTGGTGGTATGGCGTGCTGTTGTTGTTGTTGTTGATGTTTCTGTTGATGTTGCTATTGATGTTGCTATTGCGAACCACTCATGGTGTTTGAATCAAGCGGAAATGTTATTGCCGAATGATTTGAACCAGTTAAACCTAATTACTATTGTGTTGTCCCGTCGTCTTGCATGCCCTCCGGTAATTGGATATTGTTAAGTTGTTCCCACACGCCTACACCCAATTGCCCTTCGTTGTAATGGAATTCTGTAGTGAACTTTTCACCAAAACTTTCATCCAACAATACACTAGTTCCCTCAAAATTAGAACCGAGAATAGAACTTTCACCGAAATTCAGCAAACCGGCCCCAAAATTATCCGAGGTTCCACCGCAATTCCACAAACTGCTACCAGAAATTTCCACACTGTCACCAGAACCAGTGCTTACTTCACTAGTCTTACTTTCCGCCGATGGGGTTGGTTGCACTTCTGGGATACCCTGTAATCCTTGCACAAGGAAATGCTGAGGTGGTACTCCACTAGCCCAAATTTCTCACTTTCCTTCCAACGATTGTCTGTCACCACTGCTACTCGGAGGTGTGCCCAATGCGCTAGGAATTTTCCAGGGATGCTGATCCCTTCTGTACTTCGGGTATGATTCTGCGAAACATGTTACAATCATATATCATCGGATTCTTCTCAACTCTTAGTCTATGCACTGACTGGCTACTCCATGCCCCATGGTTGACGTCAGTGTTAAAGTTGAAGTTATTATGTTCTTATTCGTGGGTTCTTGGGATGGTCAGGGGTCTAATAATTCAGAGGCCCTATATATATTTTCCCAATTCACTGCTTAACTTCCAACAATCAACTTCATCGATTAACCTTGGACAATTACAAAAGATTCAATTACACTTCGGCGCATAACTCTCTTAACGTTCATCGCAATTATGTACATAGCAATTTCACTCTTTCTTTAATATTACTCCTACACTTCACTTCAACATAGTAAACATTAACATAGTACCTGATTTACTTCAATACTGACTTTACAGAAAACTCTGCGATCAACATAACTTCAAAATAGAATCAATTCCAGACCATCGCCCAGACCGAACCGGCTGGCGATGCATGTGTCATCTCTTCCACTGTCGGAAGGATTTTCTCACTTGAATTCATATATGGATAAATAAAAATGTTTTGTTTCAAAGTTGATTACTTGATATCTCTCTCACATAATTTTAATGCATTGATTTAAATTGACTAAACTTTTCTCTTGGATACCTACAAGAAAAAGAAGAAAATAAATTCATATTAAAGAGATAATTGATACTTATTTTAAATCTTCATTTTAAATCTATGTTTAGGAGATCATGTATATATGCCTATGTATTTAAGTCCATAAGGTTTAATATATGTGTAATAAAAAATTGTTGTATGTGATTAGACCATTATTAAATGTGCATTTCTAATATAAGTGTGTTTTTTTAATATGTTTACAAGAACATCTAACTATTTGTGTATGAGTTTGGATATATGTTAAATGTTAATTTAGAGTTTTCGGAAGGGGGGGCGTTCGGCATGCAGAAAGAAAGTAGAGAAAGCGGACATTCTTTCGTTTCGAGGCACTTGAAGATTATGATTTGACAATATCAGCTGGGGAGCGAACACTAATTCATGGGATGATGAAGCTTGGTAAGAGGATTCTCTGGGGGGGGGGGGCTGTCGGAAGCCATCTCTCCTCGATTATACTCTCACGGCCTTGCTCATCAATAGATAGTCTTGGCGGTTGATTGGGGCATAAGAGGCTCGCTGCAGAACAAGGAGGGAGTACTGTTCGGAGGAGAGACAATATTACATGTTTTGTGGTGCTGCAAAGGGGGTGTGTCATCGCTGTCAAAGAGGACGTGATGGAGAAAAGGGAGCCCTGTGATACAACGATTCTAATTTCTACCATATGAGATCTGTTATATATGTGAAGCAATTCATATGCACAGAGGCCATTGATTCTTCTCAAAGCTCTATGATTCTATCAAACTTCATCGCACACACATTACTCTATGAGCTATGCCGTACCATTGATATATCTGCAATCATCTCAGACTTCCACGGTTGTGAAGCTGAAGAAAAATCTGGAGTTCTTATTCTTGATGTTGACCTAACCACATATATTCTACTGCGGAATTGTCCTATTTTTCTGAACAATGCATGTGCATGATTTGGTTATCAATTTAGAGACTTTGATTTGAGAGAAGAAAGCAGTAACTATTGTCAATAGGTATTCGTGGATGGATTTTGCTTACGAAGCAGGTGAGTGATGCGCAGAATCCGAGGCATGAAACTTGATGATACTGCAGTGATGGAATCATTTAGATGAAGTTAACAGATACAGAGAAGATTTGACATGACTATGAATGATTCGTGCAAGAAGCGGCCATAGGTTTCTATCATGTTTCATAATTTTATCTTTCAAAGATTTAGGAGGCATCTCCAAGAAGACTGAGAACCATACAATAAATCTCTGATGTTTGACGCATGTACGTTTATTGGAGCATGGCGGTCACTATGATGAAGAAGTTTTATGGATGTGTGCTGACAGTTCATGATTATTTGGGAAAAGGAAACTTGAATTAATGGTTCGCGCAAGAAATGTAATCGCTGATCATCTGTAAGTATGACTTTTGATCTATTATGTGTATGTTTTTTTTGTTGAATCATGTCACTCTGAAACAAACCTCTTTTAGCATAAACCATTATGCATCACATCGCATCACGTCGAAGAATTGTTGTCAGTTAAGTTTAAGTTTTGAAAGATAGCTCATAAACGTTATGTAGTGTTGATCTGATGTTTGCGCAGTAAATATACCTGAACGTTTGCAGTGAATCACACTAAAGTCATACGAAGTACTGCTATTGAGCATACTAAGGATGCGTTGGTACTATTGATTAAGGTAATGATAATTTACAAGTAAAGTTATATCACGTAAGGCACGGAAACTTATTCGGTTAATTGATATATATTCAAAGTGAATATTTGATGAACCGTGTAAGTAATATCTTCAACGATGCTTGTTAAAAGGATACGGTCAGAGACACAATTATATAAAGAACAATCAATGATATGTGTATGTATAGAGTTGTTTTTGCTACTTGCTTTGATCCAAACCTTGTTATTTTGAGCATAATCCTACATATATCGTTTGTGCAAATATGTTCTAATACTTTCTACTTGATTTGACTATTATTGAATTCCTTACGGTATTTGAATAATCAGTCATTAAGGAGTTTCAATTTTCTATTTGTTTCAAACGTTGTATTAAAATGTTAAGGTTGAAATGTTTCGAAAGCACCAACTGTTTCCTTCCGTTGTCTAAATTGCTTTAATTCTATCCTCCGATGTTGTAACATTCCTAATTGTGTCTTCTTATTGATAATGAAGAGTACAGGCTATTGAATTAATCGATTTCTAAGAAGTAAGATTTATTAGCAATTCGATCTGCAATTCTAAATTGACTTCAGTGCTAAAGAAGTTTCGTGATTGCATCTTTTGACTACAGAAATCGTTCTAATTAAATTGGAACGATCATAATTTGTTAAGTTAGAACCGTGCTTAATGTTCATATATTCATTTGTTTTAATGCTCTACAATCATAATATTTATGAACTGCAGATGAATGAATATATGATTTGAAAAAAATCCTTCTTTTAAGGCATATCACTTATGATTATATATAATTTAATCATTGCAAGCCCATTTTTCGCATCAAATTGAAATTCACGAACTAGCATAGCATGTTATATCTTGTGCTTTGAAACATTTATTGACTTGTTGAATTTCAAGATAGGACTTAATCAAATTGTATGTCCAATCTAGTGAAAGATACAAAGTTTCATTCTTGAAGAAGGTTATTTAGTCTCTCTCAATTATTTGTTGGAAACTTTATTTCCAAAGTTGATTTGCATTCTATTCACATATGAGTTGATCAATTCGTTTAATCCACTCAAAAGAACGTACTACTAATGTCCTTCTTCCGAGTTTGTGCGATTATTTGAATTGTTTAACAAGCATCTTAATTTCCTCTCTCTCTCTCTTGTAATAGTCAAACGCCAAGTTTTTGGTTCTCATTCTCTTTCTTTCCCATGAAGAAAGCCTTCGTGTTCCTTCTCTTCTTGGCTAGATTTTTGTTATGAGTTTTGAAGGGACAATAAAGTAACCAACCACTCTAAAAGTTTGAGATAAAGGACAAAGAAGAAGCATGAAGCTTGAAGAAGGATCGCGACATCTTCACCTCCAACCTCCACAAAAGGAAGTTTCCAAGCATTGATTGAAGCTAAGTACTTGTCTTTTACTTGCATATTTTTGAGTTAATATGATGTGTTCAAAATATCAGATTATGCAAAAGATGCATGTTTTATGTTTTATGTTCTTGTAATTTTGAGAAAGTTTCTTGACTATGTCTAACTTATCTCCTCTATGATAAGTGAAGAGATGGATATTGTTGGCGTGTATTATGAGGGCATGGTTGAACATTTCTAATTGATCAATCTATGAAGAGTGGACCCAATCTATCTACAATGAGCGGCAATAAGCATATGTGATGGAAGGCCCCTTTTTAAGCTCCAAAATGATCAATCATTAAAGCACATCAGCATCCCAAAGTGTACATGATCATTAGACAAAGATCACGCACAATTAGAAACCAAATGATCATTGGTAATCATACACCAAAAGATCAATTGTGATCATCCCACCAAATTATCAATGATAATCAATAAAACACATCAACGATTTATTATTGGTGATCTATGATCTATGTTTGATGATCCCTCATCATCATCTCCAAATGAAACATATTGGGTGAATTCAAAAAATCACAAAAAATTGTCATATCTCTCTCTTTTCTCCACCGAATCACATATATAATAGTTTTCCAAGTGAAAATACAAACAATAGTCACATATAGTACTGAATAGAGCAAAAAGATGTCTCTAAACATGAATGCAAACATTCCATACAAATATAGGACTTGAAAATTAGAGAGATGTCCACAAAAGGATAGCCCAAACTTATGAAAGACAGAATCAAACATCACAACAATGAAATATGAATAAATTGCACTTGAAGAAGGAGAAAAAGCTTACACATGAAATTTTCAAGAAGAAGAGCTCTCTCTCTCTCTCTTTGTTACTCACATTGAAAAATGTCCTTATAAGTGAGGGGCTTGACCTTTTTATAGTGGCCCCCTTATGTATCACTTTACATGAGGTTACAAAAAACTTAAAAAAAAATATGAAAATACTCTCAAGTTCTAGATCCTCTCTTGGGATTTTCCTTGAAGAGTATCTTTGTCAACGAGTAATATAAGGGCACACTTGTAGACATTTAATTGATAAATCCACAAAGAGTAGATAGAATCTAGTTGTAATTGGTGGATGAGTAAGATATGATGGGAGGCCCCTTGTCAAGCTCCTAAGTGATCATCCACCAATGCACATCATCATCCCCAAGAATGCATGAGCGTTGTACAAAATTCATGCATGTTCAAACACCAAAAGATCATCCACAACCATCCACAACCATCCACCAAAGATCATTCATGATAAATGATCAATCTTCTAATAGATCAATAGTGATCTAACCACACATGATTTGAAATCAAAAGATCATTGGTGATCATCATTAAAAGATTACTAGAGATCGGTTCATAGGTGATCATCCCACCAAAGATCAATGGCAAACATATCATAGACTATCAATCATCATCATCTTTCAAGAGGAAAGTCATGCTCACACAAATGATTGATTGAAGATAATTGTGTTGAGAGTTCCATGCTCCACCCTTTTGTCCAAACTCACTTTAATTCTCATGCAAGTTCACTTATCCCACATGCAAGGGAATTCTCCCAAACTCCATATAAGCAAGGTCTCCCTTCACTCCTCACAAGTCATTCCACTCTAGCTCATTGCCAAGAGTGTGCTCCCACTCCTCATGGAGTCTCCATGCTCATATAGCATTCTTTGTAAGTCCATTTCTATTTATTTCATTCATCATGTTTGCTTATCTTTTGTTCCTTCCTCCTTAGTTTGATTAATGTGTGATTAATAGTAGATTAGGAGTAGTTGCTTTTTCATTTCAACATGGTATCAGAGCATAGGTTCATTTTCTCTTTGAGTTTATGTTTGTTGAAGAATCACTCACAAATTTGACATACAGACAGACATACTAACGAAGAAAGACAAAGAGAAGCAGAAACAAAACATTCAGAAAATCAAGCCTTAGTGAAGGAACAAATTCACGCTTGTAATATAAGGTGTAGAAACTTCCAGAATTATGAGTTTGAATCTCGAATCAAAATGTATAAAAGAGAGAGCATAGAACTGGAATATATAGGTGAGAATAGGTGAGAAGAGAAGAGCACATATAGAGGAAGAAGAAGACACCAGAGATTGCATATGTAGAGATGAATAATAGAACCTGAACTGTCGAGTATTCATCTGAGAGAGATGGTAAGGAATAACTACTCAGAGTAGGAGAGTTTTCCATAGCTATGAGCAAAGTGAGGCCAAGCTATTTTGTACACATCTTCTCTAATACAAAATACATGTTCATGTGGAAGATTGAGCGCATTCTTCGTATGTGAAGAAATCTGAGTAATTTCATGTTACTGTGAAAGTTAGTTAACAGTTACAGTTTTTCTCAGTAAACATTTTTCGGTACTTCTGAGAGTTAGATCTCGTAACACAGTGTAAAGATTTTCATGAGTGATAGCTCACCTTGAAGCTAGGAGTCTGAACTATAAACTGATCAAAAGAGTTTTGTGAAACGGGACATGTACACAGTACAAAGTCTGACCGAAAAAAGGCATCCTAAACTGGTGAAGTTTTTTCTTAAACTTCAGAAAGAGTTCAATTACTGAAGGAAGCTCAGGTATTACTTCCTTACTTCATCAACAATCATTTGAAGTAATCACAAACAAAATTGCAGTTGATTCCGGAAAGGTTCCGGTAAGATTACGGTGACATTCCGGTAACAGTCCGATGAAGTTCCGGTGAAATTTCGATGAGTTCAAAACATAGTTTTGGCACAGTTAAGTAACAGAAAGATTATCAAACTGTAAGCAAACATAGTAGTGTAAAGTTTGAATTAAATCAGTCCAGAATTAAAGCTTGAAGGAAATGCGAAGCTTTCTGTAAAGTGAATTTTCAGTTTTCACTAAATACAGTTATAAAGTTTTCAGTTTCAGAAGGTTGCTAAGCTACTGATGATTATAGAGGTGTTCTAATATCACTCTAGCTTAGTTCTAGTTGAGGTGTGGCAATTTTCTGTAGTCTTGTTAGTGAACAAGCTTTTGTCACGGCATCAAGAAACGTTCCGAAGTAATTCTCAAGGGTAAAGATTTGTAAAAGGTAAAACCTTTTAACAATGACACTCACCGGAAGTAATAGAAACAAGAAGATTATGGTAGATCATATCTCTATTGACAAATTGGACAGAGATAATTATCGCGCATGGGTAATGTGCATGGAAGCTTTACTTATGAGTAAAGACTTAATGATATATGTGATAGGAGAAGAAAAGAAGCCGAATTTCGAAGACGACAGTCAACCGAAGAAAGAAGAGTTAGAAGCCTTGAAGTTGTGGCAGAAGAAAGATGCAACGACAAGAGCTTATATCTACAATACTGTTACAGATCATCTACTACCGCACATTAGAGGTCTGGAGAAAGCAGAAGATATATGGAGTGCTTTGGAAGATCATTTCCAAAATACAAAGAAAGCTAGAAAGGCTAGCTTATGGTCAGAATTTACAACGTTCAAGAAAAAGCAAAGTCAAAGCATTAGTGATTATGTCACTAAGATGAAAGACTTGGCGGACAGTCTTGGATCGATTAATGAAGATGTCGAAGACCACAGGTTAATAGCACAAGTGCTTGCAGGTTTGAGAGAAGATGAAAGGTGGAAACCTTTCATACTCTAAATTGAAGTGTCTTTAAAACATTTTGTACCAGATTTAAATTAGTTGCTTGGACTAATGTTAACATTTGAGCAAGATTTGAAGACAGATGGAGATAAAGGACATAGTTCGGCTATGTATGCAAAGAATAAGAAGAAAGGTGATAAAGGTAAAGAAAAAGATGAAGAAGAAGTGACTGCTCAAGCAAATTATGCAAGAGGAAGAGGTAACGTCAGAAAAAGAGGTAAAGGAAGAGGTAATCAGACTAACAAAAAGAAGACTTGTTGGATCTGTGGATTAAGCAATCATTTGGCTCATGATTGCTGGCATAATTCTCAAGGATCAAGTTAGAATGGGAACAATAACATTAGAGGCAGAAGCGGAAGATATCAAAGAGGTAGACAAAGCCAAAGAGGCGGATATGGTAGAGGTGGAGCAAGAAGTTGGGGACAGAATCAGTCTCACAACACTACCTACTACAACTATGCGAATGATACGTAGAATGATGATCATAAGGTGTTGATGATGAAATCGATAAGTGTGTCAGAAAATGAAGACCTCAAGGTATTCTATATTGACTCTGATCGTTCAAATCATTTGTCAAGAAATATAGAATTGTTATTAGAACTTGAAGGAGGTATTTCAAATCATACAGTACAGACAGGTGATAACACAAAACATAATGTAAGGTCAATTGGAAAGGTAAAGTGTAAGAATGGAGCTGACCTACTAACGAATGTTTTGTATGTTCCAACAATCCCGAAGAATCTGATCAGTGTGGGTCAGATAGGAGAAAAAGGTTTTCAAGTCAGGTTTACAAATGAAGGAGTATTTGTTGAAGATCCAGAGAATGGATACAATCAGATTGTCCATGGTAAAAAGGAAGGTAGACTTTTTACTCTGAAAGTACAAGGGAATGTTGGTCAAGCCTTGATCACACATGGTGATGAGGTATTCACAGAGTTAGACCTCTGGCATAAGAGGTTAGGACATTTTAATGAAACAGGAATCAAAACTATGGTGGAGAAATAATCCGTGAAAGGATTACCAAATATGAAGAATCAACATATGATTCATGAGTGCGAAGCATGTCAGATGGGAAAAGCCCACAGGTTACCATTTCAGAAGAAAGGGTACAAACACGATGGTGTATTAGAGCTCATACATATAGATGTATGGGGACCAACAAAAGAAGGATCTATCAGCAGCTCAAGGTATTATGTTCTTTTTATTGGTGATGTAACAAGATGGATAACTCTGTATGTTTTGAAAGAGAAGTCAGAAGTATTTGAAGCTTTCAGGCATTTTCATGCATATGCTGAAAGACTTACAGGACAGAAACTCAAAAGACTAAGGTCTGATGGAGGAGGAGAATATTTTTCTCGAGAGTTCAATGATTATCTGTGGAATGCAGGTATCAAAAGAGAAATAACTTGCAAGTATACACCGCAAAAAAATGGAGTAGCAGAAAGAAGAAACCGAACTCTACTTGAGTTTGCAAGAGCAATGCTAAAGGAGAAGAATTGTCTAAATTATCTTTGGGCTGAGGCTGTAAATACAGCAATATATCTGGTAAATAGATTACCATGTACAACTTTGAATGGGATGACCCCTTATGAAGCTTGGTGGGGCAAGAAACCAACACTTGATCATTGTAAAGTGTTTGGATCAGTTGCTTATGCTTATGTACCATCACAACTCAGACATAAGCTTGAACCAAAAGCTGAAAAATACGTGTTCATCGGATATGATGAAAAACAAATGGGTTATAGGTTATGGAGTCCTCTAACCAAACAGTTTACTGTTTCTAGAGATGTGATATTTGATGAAGGAAAGAGCTAGTATATAGATAAAGTGCATAGTGTTGAAACACTTGAAGAAGAGATAAGAAGGAAAGAAAAAGGAAAATCACATATGCAGGTGAATGGAGATGAAGATCATATGCAGGCAAGTACGTCCAGAATTGGATCAGGTATGAGAAATGAAGATGAACCAAGATTTGAAGAAGATGTGTATTCAGATACACATGAAGAATATGAGCTAAGAAGGTCAAACCATTAGGAAAAAAGGTGAACCCTGCATGGGCCTTTTAGCTAAAGGAGTGATTAGTGATGGACCAATGAGAAGAGGGTGGTGGACACAGTCTAGTCCCTTAGTCACATAGGCTAGGCATAGGCTTCCCTTGGTTTGGGCTAGTCAAAACCACATAAAAATCTCAAAATTCGTGGTTTTGTCCTTCAAGTAGTTTTTGAAAAACATGGAATTCAAACAGGACCCTTGGATACCCTTAGAAATTCAATGGCTAAGATCATTTCTTCAGAAATGAGTGGCTTTAAATTATAGCCCTTAGATTTCCTTTAGATCTAATGGTTATTGTTGCTCCTTCAAGAGGAAAAGGCGCATAAAATTTGGTCCATTGGATTTGCAAAGAATCCAATGGCTTTGATTTGATCTTCACATGGATCACTAGCCATTAAATCTACACCACTGAAAGTGCATACTATCCAATGGCTACGAATCCACGCGGATCCCCACGTTTTTGCGCAGATTTTCATGTTTTTGTCCTTTAGTGACAGGGAGGTTGGGTAGTTTGTCCTTTAGTGCCAGAATTTTTCGCATCAATCTCAGCCATTCAAGCAAATTATGATCCGACGGCCGAAAATAGGCGCCGCTGCGAAATTTTCTTCTCTCTCTTCCCATGACTGAGCCTATTTTGTCTCCCATTGAGCTTATTTTGTCTTTTAGTGACAGAGTGTGTGCCTTTTTTTGTTACTTTTAGTTCTCAAATTTCGTGTTTGATCGTGGCCATCCAAGCAATATATATGAGGGCTAGAAAAGCACACGAATCCCCTACAAGATTTTATTGTTTATTCTAATGTACAATACCACGAGTGGTTTTTCCCATCCTCTTAATCCACCTAATTAGCCATTTTAATTCCTTAAAATTAGGAATCCTTACAAGGCCCATGCAGGGTTCACCTTTTTTCCTAATGCAGAGTAAGGAAACAACCAACAAGGTATTCCTATGACACTTCTTATTTGACTCAGAAAAACTATGCTTACTTAGTAAAGGAAGAGGAAGAACCTCAGAATTACAGTGAAGCAAAAGGTAAGAAACAATGGGAAGAAGCAATGAAGGAGGAGTTCAATGCGCTGGAAGAGAACAAGACTTAGGAACTTGTTCCAAAACCAAATGGTAAGAAAGTGATTGGAAATAAATGGGTTTACAAAGTTAAAAAACTTGTAGATGGAAGGATAGCCAGATACAAAGCTAGACTGGTGGTCAAAGGCTATGCTCAGACGCATGGCATAGATTATGATGAGATGTTTAGTCCGGTGGCAAAGATGTCAACCATAAGGACATTGATTGCTATAGCAGCATCAAAAGGATGGAAGCTAAGTCAGCTGGATATAAAGAATGCATTTTTGAATGGATATATATCAGATGAAGTCTACATGGAACAACCTGAAGGGTTTGTAAGTTCCAGTTACCCAGATCATGTTTGTAGATTAAGAAGAGCTCTCTATGGATTGAAGCAAGCTCCAAGAGCTTGGAATTACAGACTTGTGCAGTATCTCAATGACCTTGGATACCAAAGTTTGAAAGCTGATGCAAGTCTACTCGTTAAGAGAATAGATGAAGGTATGATCTACATTTGTATTTATGTAGATGACATAATAATCACAAAAACCTCAGATGAAGGAATCAAAGAGGTAAAGAGACTGCTTGAAAAAGAATTCAAGATCAGTGATCTAGGAAAATTATCATATTTTCTTGGAATGGAAGTTACATATACAGATCATGGTGTATATGTTTCACAAGAAAGGTATCTCCTAAACTTACTAAAGAAGTTTAACATGGAGAGTTGCAGAGAAGCTTCAACATCGCTTGAAGTAAATCATAAACTCAGAAAATATGGTGGTGCATAGTTTAAAGATATGAGGAAGTATCAGTCATTAGTGGGAAGTTTGATTTATGCTACGTTAACAAGACCGGATCTCAGTTATGCAGTGGGAGTTCTCTCACAGTTTATGCATTGTCCGAAGGATCAACATTGGGTTGCAGGACAAAGAGTTCTTAGATATATCAAAAGAACTATAAAGGAAGGATTATATTATCCTTATACTTCAGATATAAAGCTGAGAGCATACAATGACTCAGACTGGGCAGGAAGTCAAGATGATAGAAGGTCCACACATGGGTATATGATATACCTAGGAGATAAGCTTGTAAGTTGGTGTTCAAAGAAGCAACACACAGTGGCTTTATCGTCAACAGAAGCAGAATATAAAGGACTTGTGGAAGCAGCGAAAGAAGTGATATGGATGCAAACCTTGTTCAAAAGCATGGGTATTGATCAAGGTATACCTATCATACATGGAGATAATATGAGCTCGTTGTATCTTGTAGCAAATCCAGTATTTCATGCAAGAACAAAACACATAGAGATTCAATATCATTTCCTAAGGGAAAAGGTAATGGAGAAGGAGATTGAATTAGTATTCACTCCTACAAAAGATCAGATTGCAGATATTCTGACAAAGAGCTTGGATGGAGTAAAGACAAGCAGATTCAAAGAAATGGCAGGTATAAAAGAAAAGAAGAATATATGAAAGATCAGAGAATGCAAATTAGTGATTGAGGGGGAGCTGTTGAAGAATCACTCACAAATTTGACATACAGACAGACATACTGACGAAGAAAGACAAAGAGAAGCAGAAACAAAACATTTCAGAAAATCAAGCCTTAGTGAAGGGACAAATTCACGCCTGTAATATAAGGTGTAGGAACTTCCAGAATTACGAGTTTGAATCTCATATCAAAATGTATATAAGAGAGAGCATAGAACCAAAATATATAGGTGAGAATAGGTGAGAAGAGAAGAGCGCATATAGAGGAAGAAGAAGACGCCAGAGATTGCGTATGTAGAGATGAATAATAGAACCTGAACTGTCGGGTATTCATCTGAGAGAGATGGTAAGGAATAACTACTCAGAGTAGGAGAGTTTTCCATAGCTATGAGCAAAGTGAGGCCAAGCTATTTTGTACACATCTTCTCTAATAGAAAACACATGTTCATGTGGAAGATTGAGTGCATTCTTCGTATGTGAAGAAATGTGAGTAATTTCATGTTACTGTGAAAGTTAGTTAACACTTACAGTTTTTCTCAGTAAACATTTTCCGGTACTTCTGAGAGTTAGATCTCGTAACACAGTGTAAAGATTTTCATGAGTGATAGCTCATCTTGAAGCTGGGAGCTTGAACTATAAACTAATCAAAAGAGTTTTGTGAAACGGGACATGTACACAGTACAAAGTCTGACCGGAAAAAGGCATCTTGAACTGGTGAAGTTTTTTCTTAAACTTCAGAAAGAGTTCAATTACTAAAGGAAGCTCAGGTATTACTTCCTTAATTCATCAACAATCATTTGAAGTAATCACAAACAGAATTGCAGTTGATTCCGGTAAGGTTCCGGTAAGATTACGGTGACATTCTGGTAACAGTCCGGTGAAGTTCCGATGAAATTTCGGTGAGTTCAAAACATAGTTTTGGCACAGTTAAGTAACAGAAAGACTATCAAACTGTAAGCAAACACAGTAGTGTAAAGTTTGAAGTAAATCAGTCCAGAATTAAAGCTTGAAGGAAACGCGAAGCTTTCTGTAAAGTGAATTTTCAAACCACTACTCGACGTGCACCGTATGAAATTGTTTATGGTAAAAAGCTTACCACTCCCATGTCTATCACTCAAACTCATATCCCTATGAGTAATTTTAATAAGAAAGGAGTACCTAAACAAGTTAATGAAAATGAATTCGTATGGTTACAAATAATTAAAAGACATTTGAAAAATATTTCACAACATCCTAAGGTTAAACTTGCACCACATTAGTATGGACCCTTGCATAGTATTCAAAAAATTTATGAGAATGCTTTTAGATTTGATAGACCTTCTTATTGGAATATACATAATTCTTTTCACATTAGTTTATTGAAATCATTTAAAGGAACTGTACCACTCACTCCTATTTTAGATGATTCTTCTTTACTGAAAGAAAATGTTGAAATTTTAGTTCCAAAGAAAATACTTGATTAAAATGTTACTATTACATGCACTAGTAAGCAACATCATAGATATTTAGTTAAATATAAAAATCTCTCACCTGAAGAATCTCAGTGAAATCATAAGACATCATTAACTCCACATTATGACCATTTCATTTCTGCATATCATTCACAGTCACATTAAATTCTAGTTTTCGATTTCCATGCATGTGTTTTTACATGGAATATGCTTATGATTGTTCAGTGATGGGACAAGTGACTGGCCATCCATGTATTCTTATCAACTGAGGTCAGTTGTTTGTCGATTGGGAGGCATGTTATACTTTATGGAATAATGGAATGTTAAATGGATTTTAACATCTTGAGGTTTTTAATGTGATTGTGTTTTGATTTAGCAAATGAAGAATCATGAGGCCATGAACATGCATGGATTTATTCAAATATTTTTTAAGATATTTAAAAAGATAGTATTTTAGATATTTTTTTTGTAAAAATAGTAGATCACTTAGAAAACAATGTTTTTGTAAAAATAGTAGATCGCTCAGAAAGCAAAGATTTGTAAATAAAGCAGACTTTTCATAAACGCACACTTTTCAAAGCACTTTCCTCATGTATCTTCTATTCAAGATGTAAAGAGAAATACCTATAAATACACATACTCCGATAGGCTCGTTTATTAGAGTATATGGGGGGAGACACTACAATAGATCGGCCGTATATCGAGGTTTTTACCGAGGGAAATGAACGCGGCTATTTTTGTCGCGACATCAGTGTAGCTGTCGGTATGCACGTCGGTACTATAGCGCCGGTATGGGCGTCGGTATAAGTGTCAGTATGGGCGTCGGTATGAGCATCGGTAATACAGACGCTCATACCGACGCCCATATCGATGCCTCTGCTGGGTGCACCCTCGCGTATACCGGTGCCCACTGGGTGTACCGACGCTTATTCCGATGACATTACTGGGAGTACCGTCGCTTATACCGATGACCATATCTGCAAAAAAATTTTTGGGCAGAGTGTGTTGTCTTTTGCTACAGCAACATTACCATGATGTTGCTTAACAAAAGACAATACACTCTGCCCAAAAAAAACCGAGTACCTGTGATGTGTACTCAAATGTCAACCGAAATATGATTTCATAAAATAGAATATTATTGGACACAAAAGAGATAATCAGAATGAACTATGAACCATGTACAACGAAAGTGATATATTTCATAAATGAAGCATGTACAAGAGTGTGGAAAACCACTGTCATATATGACGCTTTTACAAAATGTGGCAAAGCAATGCATTGCCATATAAAAATCAAATACAAAATTTTGGTGTGCCACTATCATACACATGCAAAGCACGTTCCATATCAACAGTCCTGCAACAAAGAACATTAATGGAATGAGATAAATTCACATGAAATTACAAACAACAAGTAAAAACCAAGTTTATAAATTAATCACCTCATCGCAAACGCTCCCATGAAATGACCGCACCACGTCCCTTCAAGTCCTCCAATAGTGCAGTCAATCTGTGCTGATATCCGTAAGACTCTTCCGTTCGTGTTGGAGGATGACCCATTGCGAACTCCTGCAACAAATATACAAAACATTAGAGGAACATACATGAGAAACTTAACACAAATAAATTCAATAAATGAAATGGTACTTACAAACTCATGATGCATCGTGTCATATCCGTCGTTGCCCAAATGTGACGGTCCAATCGTATCTAAACGTGTGGCTGCGACATCTCGCTGCTGGCAATATCGGTCAGGAGTTTGCTATTGCTCGTCGCGAATCAGATCCCACTCCTCAGCAGCTAACCATACAGGCTTTGGTAAGCCTACTCTGAAAGCATCACGAGCCTCTGATCGTCGATGGGACATAACCTCACGTGCGGTGTGCAGAATCCACTCTGAACTGACAAGAGATTGTCCATCAACTGGTTGGAACTCCTGATAAATCATTTATGTGATATAATTCTTCCGATCTTTATCCTGTTCACTCCATTTCAGCATGATGGAGTGTCCAAACTGTATGGAGTAAAGCTGTCGTATACGTGCATGCATTGCTTTGCCAGCCGCATCCATCACCGGAGCTCCATCTCGGATACTATACACCTTGGAGTCATCATGTTCATGAGCACCCCAAGGTGTACGTGGTGTTCCACGTGGTGTACTGCGTGGCGTACCTACATCTGAGGTACTCGTCCTAGGAGTAGAAGCGGGCGAGACAACGTCTGTCGCACTGCCTCCACAACAGCCGCCTCCTCCAGACCTACCTGTAGATCCACTCCTAGAACCTCCTGCTCCAGAGTGTGACCTCGATCTATGAGACGGGCCAGAACCTGTATCGCACTGAGGCATCGAACTCACATGTCTACTACTAGACCCAGTAGGAGATGGCTGAAAAGATGGTCGTGGTGGAGTCACAAAGCTAGGAGACATAACTCCTACGGGAGTAGCACCACCCGCAGGAGTGACACCGGTAGGAGTGACACCGACAGGAGTGAGGCCAGCAGGAGTAAGGCCGGTAGGAGTGAGGCCACCAAGAGTGAGGCCACCAGGAGTGAGGCCACCAGGAGTGAGGCCGGGAGGAGTGCTACCACGAGCGATCCAATACTGTGACGCAGCGGCCATATACGCGAGAGGTACTTGAGATATAAACTCTAAAAACTGCTCCTCTGTCATGGAATAAGGAGTGGCTGGAGGATTGTCTCCCATCGTGCTCTGTAACAAAAGAACTCAAATAATTAGTATGTGATAATAACGGTAATATAGAGAATAAATAGAAAAAAAAACAAAAATTAGTACGTACAAGTGTTTTATTCAAAAATCCTCTAATCTAGCATCCTCTTGAAGATCCGATGCACCAAGAATATCTATCTCTATATTGATGGCTTCTAAATCGCTTGCTATGATGGTTTCTTCCTAATCATCGTCTATTGCTTCTTCTTCTCGAACAATGACCTCTTCTTCTCGAACAATGATCTCTTCCTCCTCGACTATCGAATGAATCTCTGAGTCCACTACAGATGGACTATCTTGTACATCTATATTCTCACAAATGTTTCTACTACGTGGGGCGAGTTGTAAAACAAATAGCCACTCTGGTTCTTTTGAATCTGGTATAAAAACAACTTGCTCACAATGTTTAGGAAGTACAAATGTATCCCTTTCATCCGTCCATAATTTTGTGGAGTCGACTTGAAGCAAACCGTTTTTATCCCGCCTCACTGTTGCGTTTCTTCCAGAGGTGACTACTTTGAACCATTTCACATCAAAAACAAAATAATCAAACTTCCTAAAAGATAGTTTCAAGATATCTTGAATCACACGACAATAATCTAGCTGACCTTCTTGAGCATTATCATCTCTTGCACTCGCTATACTTTTTTGCAAAAATTTCACCATCATCCCACTATCAAAAGTAGACCTATTTTTATTGATTCGTGCGATTCGAAAGTGTCGTCCATGAGACCATAGTGCACCATATTTAGTATACTCCCAATCACATCCCTTTGCGAGTTCTTCTTCTTCTTCAGAGATATCTTCACCTGTTGCCTTTGCTTGTGAAACCACTGTATCTAGCCATCTGCTCGTTGGAAAAGGTGGAAGAGGTCAAAGACTTTCTGGAAGATGCAAAAATCGAGTGGAACGATTCTTTCGAAACTGAGCTCTTTCCTTTGCGTTGGTTTCCTTGGCAAGCTCATACCTTTCTAACCACTTCTGCATAGGCTCAGAGTTAACTATGCAAAACTTCATTGCCTTCTCTTTGAAAGCTGCATCCATTTTCCTTTGCAATCCTTTACCTTGTGGTTCATCGCCTACGAGAAGAACATCTTCATCATCGCTCCATAAGTGAGGCATTTTGGGATCCGACATACGTAGAAACTCAGTTATGAATACAAGAGACTCTTGTACAAGCCATCCCTCTGCCATGCTACCCTCTAGACATGCTCTCTGTCGAACAAACCCTTTTAATGTCTTCATAAAGCGTTCTAAGAAGAACATCCATCGACTATGGACAGTTCCTGCTATTGCAACTTCATCTACCACATGAACCAGTAAATGAAGTTGAATAGTGATAATACTTGTGGGAAAGTATTTCTCTACCATACAAACAACCTCGATAGCATTGAGTTTTGCACTCTCTATGCTATCTTTATTTATCTCTTTAGAAGAGATCCACCATACTAAAGAACTAATTTTATAAATGGTTCTTCATACATCCTCCGAAAGACAATCTTTTAGGGCTACAGGGAGACCAAATTGTAAAAACTTGTGCCAATCATGAGAGTTGAGCCCTCCAAGATCGTCGTTTTGTGTGAAAGCAGTCTTTAGACACCTCATGCATCCAATAGGTGTCCGAAACTCTGAAATTGTTTTCTTCACTTGTTGCTCTTCCATCCTGCAAAGCACCCAAGGAGCTCTTGGTAATGTTACTATTCCGTTGGGCTTAGTAATTGCCCACAACTCTCGCATACAAACTCGCTCTTCTAAGTCCTCCCTTTGTGCTTTGCTTTCTTTCTTTCCGATCAAAGTTTTCCAAAGAATCTCTCCCGCATTCTTAAAAATATGCATTGGGTCTACCAAATGATTGATCAACAATTCACTCCAATAAGAGAGTTCATGAAAAATAGACAACCGCTTCATGCCAGTGACTGGATTTTCTGAATCCCACAGCTGTTTCCAATCGCTAGCTTTCATTTGGCATTGCGCTTGTCGACCAATTTGTCCTTCACGTAAAACATGTCCATCAGGCAAATATCTATGGTGTCCTTCATAGACAGTTTTACGTAGTGCTTTGGAATAGTGTGCTTCGAGTCGTGGTCCGCATAAGGGACAAGCATGGTAACCCAAAATCGATAAACCTGAACATTCACCATAACCAGACCAATCATGCATCATCCACATAAGTATGCCTTGCACTCGCACGTCTCGTTTCTTATAGGTTGAGCCATGTCACGCACAGTAATCCCATCCCATAAAATGCATAGTTCTTCCACAAGTGGTGCAAGATATACATCCATGTTTTTCACCTTATACTCACCTGGTACAATAAGAGCTAATAATAAATGACCTTTCTTTGTGGCTAGCCATGGTGGGATATTATAATTCACCAAACATACAGGCCATGTGCTCCATGAAGAACTCCGTAAACCAAATGGATTCACTCTATCCATAGCTAGGCCTAGACATATGGACCGAGGCTCACTAGCAAACTCTGGCCACTTTCTATCTATGTGCTTCCAAGCATCAAAGTCAGCAGGCACTCGCATTACACCATCTGTAGACCTGCTCTTTGTATGCCATGACATTAACTCAGCTATAGATTTGCATCTAAACATGTTCTTAATTCGTGGAATGATAGGAAAGTGGCAAAGAACCTTTGCGAGGATCACTTTGCCTACAAGGTCTTCTCTAAATCTATTTGCTCCACACTTTGCACATACATGGAGATGCTCATATTCATTCCGAAAGAGAATGCAATCATTCGGACAAGCATGAATTTTAGTATAATCCATTCCAATGGACTGTAAAAGTTTTTTTGCATCTCCACGTGTTGGAGGCATGTTATTGCCCTCTGGCAAAAATTGAGCTTTAAGAAGCCTGCAATAAACAATTAAAACGATATTAGTAAATTAAGTTATTTTGATACAACAATGAAAGCCAATTTGTTCTCCACTTACCTGAACAACTTAGTGACACTACTATCTGACCATCCATAAATGGATTGCAGATTGAGCATCGCGAGTGACGCACATAGTACAGATATCTTTGCTCCATTGTAAAGTGGTAAACGAGCTATTCTTCGCATTTTTTCATATTCTTCATCGACTTCTGATTGTGGAAATTTTGTTGTGTCCATGAAACTCTCGACATCTTCACCACCATCATGATCTTCGTTAATCTCATAAAATGCTTCGAGCATCTCTTCCATATGTTCATTTTGTGTATTACTATTAGTAATTGCTTGTACGTCTAAGTACTTCTTTGTTCTCTTTTGTCCACGAGAGGTTATCGATGCAATGTCGTTTGGGTCCATCTGCTCACCTGGGGGACCATGCGAATGGTAGCATAGATTTTCTAGTCGACTCCTATCAAAGGATCCATACTCTCTAACATGTGCAGTACAAATCTGTCGTTTCCGTTAAATTTGATACTTGCACTGAGTACAAGGACACGCCATTCTCTCCTCTAGATCCAAAGAAGCCATCTACTACAATATGGATATTTAAGATCATTTGTTTTTTCATTAAACCTAAAAATCTTACTCCAAAAGACTTAAACCTGAAATACTAAAACCTAAATACTTAAACACCTAAAAAAACCTAAAACCCTAATCTATATATATTTAATTAAATTATTTAAAACATTAGTACTTTTTATATTTATTTATCTATATAATTATCCTATTATATATATATATATATATATATATATATATATATATATATATATATATATATATATATATATATATATATATATATATATATATATATATATATATATTAATTCAGATTTTTTCCTTAAATCTTAAAACCCTAAAACCCTAATCCTAATCCTAAAAACCTAAAACCCTAAAACCCTATTTTATATATATATATATATATATTTATCTATTCAATTTTTTTCCTGAATTCCTAAAACCCTAAAACTCTAATCCTAATCCTAAAAACCTAAAACCCTAATCCTAATCCTAAAAACCTAAAACCCTATTTTATATATATATATTTATTTATATATTCAGATTTTTTCTTAATTAATCCTATTTTAATATATTTAATTATATATATTTAATTAAATTATTTAAAACACTAATACTTTTTATATTTATTTATCTATATAATTATCCTATTATATATATATATTTATTTATTTATTCACATTTTTTCCTTAAATCTTAAAACCCTAAAACCCTTATCCTAATCCTAAAAACCTAAGACCCTATTTTATATATTTATTTATTTATTTATTCAGATTTGTTTCTTAATCCCTAAAACCCTAAAACCCTAATCCTAATCCTAAAAACCTAAAACCCTAATCCTAAAACCCTAATCCTAATCCTAAAAACCTAAAACCCTATTTTATAAATATATTTATTTATATATTCAGATTTTTTCTTAATTAATCCTATTTTTATATATTTGATTATATATATTTAATTAAATTATTTAAAACACTAATACTTTTTATATTTATTTATCTATATAATTATCCTATTTTATATATATTTATTTATTTATTCAGATTTTTTCCTTAAATCTTAAAACACTAAAACCCTAATCCTAATCCTAAAAACCTAAAACCCTATTTTATATATATATTTATTTATTTATTCAGATTTTTTCCTTAATTCCTAAAACCCTAAAACCCTAATCCTAATCCTAAAAACCTAAAACCCTAATCCTAAAACCCTAATCCTAATCCTAAAAACCTAAAACCCTATTTTATAAATATATTTATTTATATATTCAGATTTTTTCCTAATTAATTCTATTTTTATATATTTAATTATATATATTTAATTAAATTATTTAAAACACTAATACTTTTTATATTTATTTATCTATATAATTATCCTATTTTATATATTTATTTATTTATTTATTCAGATTTTCTCCTTAAATCTTAAAACCCTAAAACTCTAATCCTAAACCTAAAAACCTAAAACCCTATTGTATATATATATATATTTATTTATTTAGATTTTTTTCCTTAAACCCTAAAACCCTAATCCTAATCCTAAAAACCTAAAACCCTATTATATATATATATATATATATATATATATATATATATATATATATATATATATATATATATATATATATATATATATATATATAATATATATATATATATATATATATATATATATATATATATATATATATATATATATATATATATATATATATATATATATATATAATTCTATTTTTATATATTTAATTATATATATTTAATTAAATTATTTAAAACACTAGTACTTTTTATATATGTATTATATGTGTATGTGTATGTGTGTATATATGTTATGTAGGTGTTAAAACCCTAAAACCCTAATCAGAAAGACTTAGACTTAAACTAAAATACTAAAACCTAAATACTTAAACACCTATAAAAATCTAAATGTGTAAATGTGTAGATGTGTGTGTGCGTATGTGTGTGTATGTGTATGTATGCATATGTGTATATATGTGTGTGTATGTATGTGTGTATGTGTGTGTGTATGTGTGTGTGTATGTGTATGTATGCATATGTGTATATATGTGTGTATGCAAGTATGTATATTTGTATGTGTGTGTATGCATGCATGTGTGTATATGTGTGTATGTAAGCATGCATGTGTGTATATGTGTGTGTATGTAAGCATGCATGTGTGTACATGTATGTGTGTATGTATGCATGTGTAAATGTGTAGATGTGTGTGTGTGTATGTGTGTGTGTATGTATGCTCTATTTTGGTATGTGTATGTATGCATGTGTGTATGTGTGTGTATGTATGCATGCGTGTGTGTATATGTGTATGTGTGTGTATGTATGTGTGTGCATGTATGTGTGTATGTGTGTGTGTATGTGTATGTATGCATATGTGTACATATGTGTGTGTATGTATGTGTGTATGTATGTGTGTATGTATGTGTGTATGCATGTGTGTGTGTGTATGTATGCATGTATGTATATTTGTATATGTGTGTATGCATGCATGTATGTATATGTGTGTATGTAAGTATGCATGTGTGTATATGTGTGTGTATGTAAGCATGCATGTGTGTACATGTATGTGTGTATGTATGCATGTGTAAATGTGTAGATGTGTGTGTGTGTGTATGTATGCTCTATTTTGCTATGTGTATGTATGCATGTGTGTATATGTGTATGTGTGTGTATGTATGCATGTGTAAATGTGTAGATGTGTGTGTGTATGTATGTGTGTGTGTATGCTCTATTTTCCTATCTCTATATTCCTTTCTTTTCATCATTCTTTATCTCTCACTCTCTCTCTGTTTATCTCTCTCTCTCTCTTGCTCTCTCTCTCTCTCATCTCTCTCTCTTTCTCTCTCTATCAATAGACAATAAAACAATCACTTACAAGTATGTCCCTCTTTTGGATCGTTGTTGTCAAAGCATAATGTATGTCGTCTATCGTTGAATTCCAAACAATCAACACCAAAGAAATTCTCCAAAATCAAAGAGAAGAGAAATTATAAGACCTAAAGCATAGAGAAAGACAAAGGCTAATAGTACGCGCACCACTTACCAAGATCTCAGATCTAAACTGAGGGAGAGTGTGTGTGTGTGTGTGTAGAGAGAGAGATCTGTGTGTGTGTGTGTGTGCACAAGACAATGCAGTTCACAATTCGCTTCGCGCATGCAAGTTCGACAGAAGACAAACAGTACTCAAACACGTGCAAAAAAGTGAAGTTTTGCTCTCGGGTTCCCAGTATGTTTAAAAGTCGGCCTCGGTATGGATGCCGATATGGGTGTCGGTATGGGCATCGATAACTTCCAATAAATTACCGATGCTTATACCGACGCTCATACGAACGCCCATACCGACGCTTATACCGACGGCTTCGGAGCACCCCGACGATCCGTTTAAAACGGTCATACTGACGGTCACTTGACCGTCGATATCCTTAAGTCATGTTTTTCAACGTTTATACCGGCGCCACGAGTGACCGTCGATATAGGCAACGTCGGTATGCCCTTCATATGTTGTAATGAGATTGTACCCAATCTTGTGTTTAGTGTGTTATATCTCTCTCTCTATCTGTGTACAATTTTACGATATTTTGTTATTGTACTATCTCTGCGTATGTGCATCTATAATATCCTATCAACAATGGTATAAGAGCCTGTGTGCATCTGCGGAGGTATACTTATCGGTGTCTGTTCATGATTCATGGCATCCATTCATGATTCAGCATCCGTTTCAAATTGTTAATTCTTGTCCGTTCTAGGTTTGCATTTGCCAATTCACATTTTGTTTTGGTTTGCCAATATCTTTTTTGAATTTTTTCAAATTTGTTACTATGCTCCTGTCACACTGTGCTCTTTGTGCAATGTGCTCCTATCACACAGTGCTCACTGTGACATCATTCTACTCATTGTTCTCATTGTGCCCACTGTGCTCACTGTGCTCACTGCACTCATTGTGCTCACTATGCTCACTGTGCTCACTGTCCTCATTGTACCCACTGTGCTGCACTTTGCATTGTTCATTGTTCCCATTCTGGTTTCGTTTGTGTTATAAATTCGTTTTATAAATTCATTTTATGAATTCGGTTATGAATTTGGTTATGAATTTGGTTATAAATTTGGTTATAAATTCGGTTATCCATGCAGTTACTCTTGCAACATCGACAAAGGCATAGAAATATGGCATCTTTGGCTCTTTGGCACTCATGGTTCCCTTGGTTCCCTTTGTTTTTGTTGGTAGTCGTTGGATAGGTGCGAACCATCTCTACCTAATGAGTGGCAATAAGAGCTCACTTCTTTCCCTCTTTAGCATCTAGGGGATTTGAACCCACCACCTATCACTTACAAGAGATATGCTTTATCCACTAGCCTATTTTCACATATTGAAACCCCATTTCTTTTAACTTATATTTAACATAACTTCTAACACTCTCTTCCCCTTATTTATTATTTATTTATTTATTTATCTAACACTCTCTTTTATTTATTTATTTATTTATTATATTTCAAAGACAAAATCTTTCCCTTTTTATTTTAATTCCAATATTGCTAAAAAAAAATTCACATGCTTAGTAATAGGTCTTGGTTCTATATTAGGCCATGGATCCTACCCATAGTACAAAGGATTTTGGTGTTGGGGTTCAACAACACATAACTACTCTCTCACATAGCAGAACTCTTCAAAGAACAATCTCAAAACTGAATCACACATTCTTACAGCAAATGCTCATAAATTAACACACCAAATACACTGCTTTCTTGCTGCATCAACACATACTCAAGACTAAATCACTCAGACAGATATAAATCCACATAGCGCAAATGTGATTAAGCAAAAACTTCACTAATATCTTTCAGAATATCAGGAATTACAAGATTTTTGTGTTCAACCGTCACCACTACTAACAATATAAAACAATACTACTGAGTTTTTTGCATTAGCTAAGCTTCTTGACTCTCCTCTTGACCTTCTTTCCTTCTTCTCCTAGGTTCTTCTCTCTTCACGACTAAAAATAGAAAACATATATATACGCATAACCAAAACAAAATGAACTACTTCATGTGACATCATCTTTACAACCAAATTATAACTAATTGTTAAAATTTTGATTCATCAAAAATCCAATTCACCACAAATCCTACTGACCAAATATCCAATTTCGCAGACAATGAATATCCAAGTAAACTTCTTTTCCTAGAAAATCTTCTCCCCTTAACACTTGGCATAGCCTAGTTGATGATTTTGCAAAAGTCTGACTCGAATCCACAAGTCCTTGATTGAGCACAACTAAACTCAACTCCATGTTCATATTCTCCTCTTGTATCATGTCTGGGACTACTTTAATCTCGTCCTCTTTCTCTGCTTCCTTTTGAATCTCCCTTTGCTCCACAAGTACTCCTTGATCTTCTTCCTCCTGCATCAGAGTCTGCTAATCCTGAACTTGGACATTATTCTTGAAATTCTGTTGTAGCAATTTTTCCTTTAACTCTGCTAGTTGCTACAATATATCCTACTTCTCAATCCTATTTTGTTCAGTGACTTCCACTAATTGACTCTCGTAAGCAGAAACAAAACTAGCCTGCATACTTTCATAAGGATATCAGATAACAACTTCCATTCTATCTTTAATCACATTCCACAAATCTTGCATTCTTTTCTGCATTTGCTGCCTCATAACAGTCATATCCATTTTCGAGATCAAAATTGCATCCATTTCTATCTCTTTATTCTGAAGCATTTGTCTTTCCAAAACTTGTAGTGGTTTAATTTGGGAATTTAACACTTCATTCTCTAGTTGTAATGTTGCATTTATTTATGCTAGATTTTGCATTTCTTTAGTTACTGCCTGTTGCATTTTATTAGTCCACTGCTTGAATTCTTATAAAGATTTCCTCACTTTCACCACTTCCACAGTGTGCTATTGCTTTAATTCCGACATAGCCTTTTCACATTATTTTGATTTTATCTACAACTCTTTGTGGAAGTCCTGAACTTGAGTTTGCTGCTTTTGGTACTCCTCAAAACTCAAGATTTCATTTAACAATTTCTTCTCCTTCAATAACGCTTCTTGCTGCACCATAAACTGATACACATCTTCCAACTTTTGTGTGCCTCTTGAACCTCCTTACTAACTTCAAAGGATGGTTGAGTTAAATCCTCAATAACTGATTTACTTACTATCGTCTTTAATATGGGCTCTAATTTTCTTTTCTTAGACAATCTGAAATTTTTTTCGATCTTCATAGGCAAGTCAGATTCCTCTTTTATATTGATAGGTGTTCCAAGCAATCCAATCACTCTAGGAGTCTCATTCCTCAACTGCTTAATGGCAGATACTACTTCCTCCACTCCATACCCAACTTTCAAGAATGTCTGATATGTATCATCCTGCTGATTATCAATTACAACGCAATCTTTATCTTTTTGCCTTAACAAAGATGACAGAAAATGTTGAACAACTACATTCAGCCAGACTATTTCATTTTTCTCTGCCTTTTGCATAAACTGAAATAATGCAGCCAAATATGTTGATAATCGACTATTGGACTGTGTTTTTTGCTTATCGGATAGAAAAATATCCACATATATCCTATCATAGAGCCAATGAGCCCAATTGACCTGTTCCCCTTTCTTTGCCCAACACAAGGGAGCATAGTTTTCCTTTGACATATAGTCGTATTTGACAATAAAACATAACCGTTCAAAATACCATTTCAACTATTCTCATCTAGCATATGATACATTTTTAAGCATATAATATTGTCTGCCTCCCTCTCGGGGTTAAATTCTTTATACAGAGCATCCTCAGGGCACTTAGGTATGGAAGGCTCTTTTAAAATAGGTAACTAAAATACTTCAGCAATGAGTTGAGGCGATAATCATACCTGGGATGACATTTGCCCTTTGGTCTTCTGCAGTATGTCAATTTGTCTTTTCGCATAATAATTCAACTTCCAATTCTCCCACGATAGTGTGGCAAAATCAAATAGTGATAGATACTATAGCCATGTTGAATTCACTAGAGCACTTGCATCAATTTCCAATTTAAAATCTATAAATGGGTCCATTAATGATTGTGTTAGCTTGTTGGTAGATGACGATGTCTGCATGGATTCCTCCTCTTTCTACAAAAAATTGTCACTTTCTTCAGACGAAGATTCCTCCTTTTGTACCATGGTTTCCTTCCTTCTAAGTTAACCTCTCATGTCTGCAGCGGAATTAGGCTAGATCACTGTCACCAAACTGGCTGTCTTGGTTCTCGGCATAGAAATGCACCTCTCAACTACACAACTCGGCCCCAAATGCAATTGTGCTATAGGAATTGTATGTATGACAAGACCATTGATGTACCTTACCTGACCTATCCATGATTTAGATAGTTGGAGATAAAATCCACATACTAATTGAACTTTAGCCCGTGCTCCAATGTAGTAATTAAAAATACTTTTTTGCTGAGCTTTTGTTACCAACCAAAATCTGACTTTATTACTTCCGATCGAGAAAAGTCTGAACAACCATAGTCCGATTGTTTCTCCTAAGGTAGTCAGAAATCAGACTATATGAGATTCGACTGACAGTACCCTAACTCCCAAATCTTGACCTCGCATCCATTGACATGTTGACAAACCACCTAATGTCAGCTTCAACCAATCACCATCGAGAAGACATGTCACCACAAAAAAATGCAGATAAGTAATCCTCTTTGCCTCGCTAACCATTAATGCTATTGATTCCAATATCAGAATTAAACATTAATTGTACCCAATTGGCTGCTAACCAATCCATGTGAGGTGGTTTGCCTTAAAATTTTTTCAAACAAAATCCATTAATAGGTTTTTCCATTTTTGTACCAAAGACATCTGCTACCAAAAAAGTCCCCTGCACAATCTGATATGGACCTTTATATCTCAAAGTAAGCTTTCTTGGATGTGGCCCTAACTTGGAATTCTATGCCATAACCCAATCTCCAACCTGAAATACTTTAAATTTGACATTCATGTTCACCCAGGCTTGTCTCCGTCTTTGGATAATTTCAGTTATATATGCACTAACGAAACGGTCTTTCTCCAATTGTAGAAGATACTTACATCTATGCTTCACTGATATTTTCGAAGACATCTTTTCCGTTGTAACACGCAAACTTGGGACCATAGCTTCTAACCCATACACTAACCTGAATGGCATCATTCTGGTTGTTACCTTAAAGGCGGTTTTGAATGACCATAATGCCAAATCTAGTAGCAAATCCTAATTTTTTTTATTATCATGAACTACTTTTTTGACAATCCTCAATAAGGTTTTATTTGTGCTTTTTGTTGACCATTTTCCTATGGATGATATGTTGTGGATTTTTTGTGCATAATTAGATGTGTCTTTGTTAACTTTGAAGTAAATTCATTAAGGAAATGAGCTCCTCTATCACTCACCAATTCCACTAGACATCCAAATTTGGTCATGATATTATGGTAGAGAAATTTTGCTACACTAGCCACCTTATTATCCTTAAGAGCAATCGCTTCCACCCACTTTGTACAATAATCAATTGCTACTAAAATATACCGATTCCCAGGCTAAGTAATTGGCTTGATTGATCCAAAAAAGTCCATCCCCCATTTTTGAAATGGATTTAATGGTAAAACTGGTCGATCATCCATTCTATCTTAATTATTTGGTTGACCAATTTTTTGACCAATGACACACTTTTTGGCAAATTCATGAGCATCCTTTAGTACTATAGACCACCATAATCAAGCTTGTCAAATCTTCTTACCTGTAATGTCTCCTGATAAATTTCCTCCTGCTGCTCCCGAATGGGCTTCCTACAGAACAGCTGGTTTCTCGAAATCTGGTACACATCATCTAATCACTTGATCCACACCTTTTTTATATAATGCACATGCTATCACCAAATATGGCCTACTTTTTAAAAAAAATTTCTTTCTCTGATCAGGTGTAAAATTCTAAGGCAATACTCCATCCATTAGGAATGCTAACAACTGATCATACCAAGAATCAGAGTCAGCAATGTGAGTATTAAACAATTCTGCATCTAGTAACTCATCATTCACTCCAACTGGTACTTCTTGTTGATATACTTAGGTAGTCATGTGTGTGAACACACTAGGACCATCGGGGCATTTGTTTTCCTCTTTAGGAGGTTTTTTTCCCCCGGCTTGTATATATGCCTATTACCCTAACGGGCTACTTATCTTTGTACATTCTAGTGGTAATGCATTCAGTATTGTGTGTTGTGATCCAAGCTTCTTCTTCTTCCTTGTGTTGTTTGCATGCTTCCATAGATGTCTAACTCCAACAATTGGTATCAAAGCATGTTGTCGCTTCATCTAGGGCGTCGTCAAACACCTCTCCGGTTGTAGTCTCAAAATTGCACGAAATTTGGTGGGCATACTCAAGGTGTTTCAGAGATCAAAATAGCTTTGTGTTGTGGTGGCGAAATCACAATCTGAGCTCTTTTGGCTCCGAATGCACTATCACAATGCTTGTGAGGGCTATTTCATCTTTTTGTGCCAAAGATATATATCAATTTTGGTTCGCCGACATAAGAATCTCAAAGTCTAGTACAAGCTTAGGAGAACTTGTCAGGGTAGTTCTATTCAAGTTTTTTAGATACGATCATTTTTTTGCATCAGGGTATTTTAATCAGTGGCCAGGGCTAAAAGCAGTGATGCATTTCGTATGTTGGCTGTTGAGGATAAGTTGGACGGTACGAATTACCCATTGTGGGCTTATATGATGCATCATGTATTGGTCACAAAAGGACTATGGCATATTGTGCAGGGTGTTGAAAGATCTCCTATTACACATACGAATACGGGTACTGCAAATACAAGTACTGAAGCTGATGTAGATGGTGTCGAAGATGGTGATATTCTACAGATTTGTGTTCGTGCTACTGTTTCTATTGCACCTACTACAGAGCAAATTTGTTGGGATGGCAGAGATGCTCAGGCACATGCATTGATAGCTTTGTCTGTCAAACGTGACTTTATTCCTCACATTCGCTCTTGTAGAATAGCTAAGGATGCTTGAGATACACTTACCACATTGTACCAAGCAAGGAATAAGGCTCGTGTTGCTTACCTCCGAAAATAGTTGGAGAGTGAGCACATGAATGAAGGTGATCCTATGGATAGTTTTGTGACAAAGATCAAGGATTTGAAGGAACAATGATTTATGCTGATGAAGTCCTTCCTGAAAATTCACTTGTGTAGACTGTTCTGAATTGTCTTCCTGACTCATATCAAAGTTTTGCTTCTACTCTTCGTTTGATGATGAAAGGCAATCCAAATGCCTTAACATTTGAAGAGTTAGTTTTTGTTCTATTGCAGGAAGATCAGTCGAGGTAGAAACGGTCTATTATGTGTGTTGCAGATCAAGCTTTTCTGGCTAGTCAAAAGGGCAAAGGAAAATGGACCTCTTCTACTAGTAAGCAAAAATATGCTAATTCTGCACATTCGAAGAAGGAAGACAAAGATGAGAAGAAATTAGAAAAACAGAAATTTTTTTGCAAATACTGTAAAGCAAATGATCATGTCATTAAGAGCTGTCCAAAACTAGTTGCTAAAGAGGCAAAGAAGAAAGAGGTTGGAATGGTTGTTGCAGAGGCCTCTACACCAAAAACAGAGTCTGCTAACCTTGTGCAGGATGAAGAATGGGTGTTTACTATTGTTTGCAGTTTTGACCCATCTTCTCATGAGTAGTGCATGTCTGCAGTAGACTAAGATGTTTGGTACTTTGATAGTGGGGCAACCAAACATATTACTCGTAGTGCAGTTTCTTCTCTTCACTCGAGCTTGCCCCTACAAGGAATAATGTTACATGCACCAACAACTCCTCTTATCCTGTTATGGGAGTTGGTAAGATCATTTGACTACTATTGATGGTAGTTCTTTTACATTGTCAAATGCTTTATTTGTGCGAGGGATCAAGAAGAATCTGTTATCAGTTTTAGCTTTAGCCAAGATTGGCTTGGTTGTGAAATTTGTTGATGATAGATGTATAGTTCATAATCTATCAAATGGCAACATGATTATTGCTTCTAGCATTTTATCTTGTGGGCTATATAAGCTCATAGATTATGAAAAATCTATGAATGATTCAGCATGTGCAGTACATGATTCTCAGGCTATGTCAAATGCAAAGCTTTGGCATGCATGCTTTGGTCATTTGAATTTTGCTAGTTTTCTATGCGTGCAGAAATTTGAAATGGTGTCCTCTTTGTCCAGACTTGAGGCACCTGGTAAACATGTATGTGAAGGTTGTATTTTGGGCAAAATGAAGCATTCCTCCTTTCCAAAAGATGGTCCAGTTTGAGCTACTTAGAAATTGCAGCTTGTACATAGTGATGTTTGTGGTCCTATGCAGATATCTTCTTTTGGAAACTATCTTTACTTCATGACTTTCATTGACGATTTTTCTGGGAATGCATTGGTATATCCACTCAAAGCAAAGTCCGAAGTGTTTATGTGCTTCAAAAGTTTTTGGTTTTGGCTGAAAATCTGTCAACATGTAAAATGGGCACCCTCCATTCTGATCGAGGGGGGGAATATATGTCTTCTGAGCTGAATGTGGGATAAAACATCAATGTACAGTGCCATATACACCTCAACAGAATGGAGTTGCTGAATGGAAGAACAGGTCACTCATGGATATGGAGAGGTGTATGGTCAAGAGTCAGGCTTTACCACATAGTTTCTCATTTGAGGTTGTTATGTGTGCAACATATGTACTTAACAGGTGTCCCACTAAAGCGATATATATTATCACTCCATATCGCAGAACATTGGATGATAAAGTAATGAAATGTATTTTTGTTGGGTACAGTTCTGAAAGCAAATTCTATCGCCTGTATCATCCAGAGACTAAATGTATTCTGGTTAGTCGTTACGTTGTCTTTGTGGAAGATGCTATTCAGCCCTTACTTTCATGTACGAAGGAGACATCTGTTAGCTCCGATGACATGTATGATACTTTGCTGCCTCTTTTTACAGGTGGACAGTCTAGTGTTGGTCCTAATGAGGCAACTTCTTAGCCTTTATAGGTTTCATGTGATGATGCAGATCATTCCATTTCTGATGGACATTTACATGATGCACTTGTCGATGAGAGAGCTCATATTGAGGAGACAAAAACTATGCCAAAATGGCTAGCATAGACTTTGCATGGCAACAAATTAGATGCACCTCTGTCATATCATACTCGGTCAGCCTCTCATAGTGCCTCTTTTGCATCAGATTGTTATGCTATGGTTGCCTCTAGTCTTTGTGATGAGATTGAACCTGTTTCATTTGATGAAGCACAAAAATTTGAACATTGGATGGCTGCAATGCAATCTGAATATGATGATATCATGAAAAATGGTACATGATCTTTATGTGACTTGCCTCCTGGCAAGAAGGCCATCAACACTAAGTGGATATACAAGCTGAAGTGTAAGCCTGATAAGAACAATTGACAGGTATAAGGTTAGGCTTGTTGCAAAGGGTTATGCACAAGAAAGAGGCATTGATTTTGATGAGACCTTTGCACCTACATGGCATATGACTACTATTTAGAGCATATGTGCAACATGCTTTCTTTGACTTTGATTGCACTGGTTGCTATGAAATTCGTGTGTCTACTAGTGGTTTTTGCTTCATGCTTGGTAGCTCATGCATATCTTGGTTGCGCAAGAAGCAGCCTAGTGTGGCTATGTCCAATTGTGAGGTTGAGTATAGGGAAGCTTTCACAATGACTATTGAGTGTGTGTGGCTCAGACACCTTATGGCTGATTTGGGTGTTGGTCAGTCTTCTGCCACCACCATCTTCACTCAGTCAAAGCGCATTGGCAGATGTGAGGAACCCTATGTTCCATGCTCGCATTAAGCACATTGAGGTGCATTATCATTATGTCAGGGAGAAGTATTCTACTGGGGAGATCAGCTTGGCATATGTGCCCACACAGGAGAACATTGCAGACCTTTTCACGAAGGTTGTGCCTAGGGAGAAGTTTGAAGCTTTCCACGAAGCTTTGGGCTTACTTCCTTTTATGGATTGATTCCACATAGCTTGGCACTTCCTTATACATGAGTGCTAGCTCCTTGTTCACCGCATCACTCCTAGGGGTGATTTGTTGATATATTTAGGTAGTGATGTGTGTGAACACACTAGGACCGCCCATGCACTTGTTTCCCTCTTTAGGAGGTTTTTTTACCTGGCTTGTATATACACCTATTGCCCTAACGGGCTACTTATCTTTGTACATTCTAGTGGTAATACATTTAGTATTGTGTGGTGTGCTCCAAGCTTCTTCTTCTTCCTTGTGTTGTTCACGTGCTTCTGGAGATGTATAACTCCAACACTTCTACTGATTCTAATCTACTGAAATAATCAGTCATCACATGCTCTTTTATTGGAGTATGAACAATCACAAAATCAAATTCTTGAAGTAAAAGCATCCTGCACCTTGTCAATCGTCCTGTTAACAGAGGCTTCTTAATAAGATATACCAAAGCTCAGTGATCTACATGAAAAACCACTTTATTACCCAACAAATAATTCCTAAACTTGTTCAAAGCATATATCAGAGCCAACACCTCTCGTTCAGTAACTACATAATTCCTTTCAGTTGAAGACAATACTTTGCTAGCATAATAAATTGGTTTATACCATTGTAGCTCAGTGATGAGTAGCACCTCCTTTAATGTCAATCCGGGAAGACGTGAGGATGGTATGATGACCTCGAGCAAGTGAAGGCACTGAGAGTGAGAAGCACACACACATGCACACACATACACACACGTGCACACAAGGTAAGACAAAGAGAGAGAAGCAATGGAGTTCTTTTATATTACTTCAAGAGTGCTCATACAAGTTCAATTCTATTACAAGCTAACCTCAAAAATGAGCTCTCTAGCTCTATTTATAGTTTTTGACTAGTTTTTGGCCTTGTCTAGACCTAGTGTCCGGCCTAGTTAAAAATTAGGTTCTCTGGCCTATTTAGAGGTTCAAATGGAGTCTAAAAAATGTGAAAACTGATAGGTTTGTACTTCTAAAGCTCCTCAAGCTCAAGGAATCCAAGCACAAAATGGAGCTACAAAAATATGAAATGGTATTTAGAATGGTTTTTAGTGATGAAAATCACTATTTTTGTAGGGATTTCTTCTAACATTTTGACATACATTTCTTGGAGCTCCCTACTTGCTTCTTCTTCTTGTGGGTCCACCTCTTGGATATGCTTTAGCTTCATGAAAAAAATAAATGGCCTACTTGCCAAATCTTCGTTGACTACTCTGTCTGCTTGTGCCTTCTCTGTGCTCCGACTTCCTTCGTTGACTTCCTTGTCTTGTGAGTCCTTCAGTTCCTTGGCTGCCAACACCCACCCCTCTCTCGCGTCTATCGTCTCTGACAGACCCTTGTTGAGTGGGTCATTGGATGTAGTACTCCACAACCTTGGTGGCAAAATGATGTTCTGCTATTCTCAACCCTTTGGCCAAATCAGTGAGTAGGGCATCCCAGTCTACTGGTCCTGGAACTTCTGGATGTGGCATATGTAGCTTTTCTGAATGTAGAGCTTGTTCCACCGCAACTAACTGTAATAGGTGAGATGGTCTGGGAATGAATATCTCTGAATGATATTCCCAGAATCCTGTGATAAACATTTCTTCAAATGTCTGTTTGAAGCAGGCAGGTAGATACTTTATACGAGCATGCCACGCATATACGACATTAATGGATGGTGTGGTGCTCATATCATAGACAAGGTCCTGATTCCCTTCATTAAATCCAATAGCCAAAAGATGAGGTTCTTTGATATTCCTAAATGTCCTGAATGTAACCAGCATGAGCTCAAAAATTTTGAGGCACGTCTATGCCATGACATCTGGGACATTTTTGAACCTGACTACCCAGTGTCGGATGGTTAAAATCATGTAGTTGACTGTGGGTTGGCCATTAGGAGGTGCTAGGTACACATAATTTAACCACTTTTCACATCCTTTAATCGTCCAAACTGTTTTGGTGTACTCCGGCCAAGACCTTCTTCGAAAGACAGGGAGTAGCAGGGATTATACTTGATATATAGAGGCATGTTATTCCACGTGTGTACCATCTCAGGGTAGGTTACAAGCAGGCGGATCCTCCAAGTAGTTTGATGTATATTCCCCTGCTTGGCACTTGCCGGGATGTCATCTGATGCAAACTGTGTCGCCGAGGTTGGTTCTTTTGTTGTGTGTTGCTTGATTTCAGCATTGTAATCCGCCATTAATACACAGAATGGAACATACAGATCATCGGACGTGCCAATCCACCTATGATGGGAGAGGTTTCTCAAGTAATCCGATTTTATGACGACTTCTTCCAATCGTGACATAGATGCTATCTGAACTGCAACTCTCTCATCATGGGTTGTAGCAATCTTCTCTAACCTTTGCATCCATTCAGGCGCTTAGATCTCAATCGTGTCCATTCCTTCTTCTGTTTGCTTACCTCCGGGTGTTGGCATGGGAACATATGGGTCTTCAAAGATCTCCTCCACTTGAATTGGCACTAAGTCTTCAGGTTCCGGTTCCGCCAGTGGAGAGGGTTGACGTTCGTATTGAAGAACTTTACTTCGTAGTACTTCTAGTTCTGCTCTGAGTTTTGCGACTTCTTCTGAAGTGTCGACTGCTGTTGTGACCTTGCTTGGTGACTCCTGCTGAGTTGCCAGTTGCTTTAGTAGATCATCTCTTTCTCTTTCTAATGTTGCGTGGGCTTCCAGGAGGTCGGCATGGGTTTCCAAGATGATTTGCATATTTCCAGATGGGATAGCCTTGAAATTCTCTGGGTCGATTTCCTGTGGTGAACCCCCCATTGCTGCTTCCAAGTTTTCTTCGTTCTGTTTCTGCAGTCTCTTATTCTCTTCGAGTGTTGTGGACATGTGTTTCCATAATAGGGCGAGATTGCGTCGAAGCTTGAGATTGTCTGTGATCTGAGCATGTAACATGTCGTTGAGTTGTTGTTTTTCTTCAGTATCTGACTGGGGTGGATTGGCGACTAATTGATCATGTTGTGCTTGCAATGTAGTATACTGCTGTTGTAATAGTCGCTTCTCCTTCTCTAATTCAATGAATCTTGCTTGGAGCTGTTCATGGCTTCTGAAGAGACTCATATGCTATGCGTCTAGGTGCTGGTAATGCTGTTGCAGTTGAGACATAAATTGGTACATATTATTAAATAGATTATTAATGGGAGTGGATGCGAGAAAGGTGTTGAATGCAGAAGGGAAGGGAAAAGGGAATGGGAGCGTGTATGCTTTGCTTGAAAAGGGTGAAGTTGGTGGTGGGGGAATGGGAGATTGTGGACGTATGGGGGGAGGGTGGGGTGCGGAGGTAGGTGATATGTCCATGAGATCAAAGGTGGATGCGGTCGTGGGAGTGATTGTGAACATGGGAATTGTGGGTGTGGTGATGGTGGTGAAGGTGTAAAGTGGTGTGTGTAGTTGTGAATATGAACCGCCAGAAAGTGTGATCGGGGCTACGGTTAGAATTATAGAGTTAGTAGTAGTGTAAACAAGAGAGGTGGAGATCGGTTGTGTAGGTTGTGTGGGTTGACTAATGGTCTGTGCTTCAGTATGAGAAGTGGACCCTGGGGCTGTGACGGGTAAGGGGGTGGTGGAGGGAGAGGGGTTAAGGGGGGTGACGGGGGTACACTGGTTGCATGGGCTTCCTCAGTGTCATGAATAGTATGAGCTATGCCCGTGGTTGTGGATGTGGTGCCCTGTGGTTCTGATACTAATACATTCATTTGTTTTCCTGATCGAGGGGGGCATCTGCCATATCGTCCTTCCGATCGTCGTGAATATGCAAGAGCAGTATGCACCGTCTCCGATACCCCCAACGCATCAGAGATCATGTCAAGGGTTGCTCGGTATTGCTCATCCACACCTTCCTCCTCAAGGATTTGGTTCATGAGGGCTTTTCCTGCTGCCAAGGACAGTTTGTGTTGTTCTTGAACTCGGTTGATAGTATCATACAACTTTTTCAATTGCTTTGTATAAGCCGGGGCACCCTCGAGTTCCTGTAGAACTTCTTGCTCATATTCTTGCTCTTCTTCGTCAGACAGTCCCTCTTGTTCGTCCTCTTGTTCGTCTTCTTCATCATCCTGCAGTTCGACTACGTCTGGTTGGACTGGGTGGGGTTGGTCTATGACTGTCTGCTGCCCGCTTGCCTGCTCCGCTTCCACTTCTAAATTTGTAGCATTGATTATTCTGGCTACCTCTTCATCAGTTAGATCTTCCAATGTAAATCTGTGAGGAAACTCTAAGTCGATTGGTATAGGGGGAAACACTAGATTCGGTCCATCTGTGCTATGTCTTGGTAATCTGATAGTGAAGGGTTGCACACACCTTGGAAGCCGTGGAGTTATCTCTGGTGTCATTGTCGCATCGCGGGCCTGTGCACAGGGCATCTGAACTGCGCCTCTCATTTTCTTGGATGGAGGCCCTGCGGTGGATAGTCTACATTGGAATTCTTGCACCCTGGTCCAAATAAGTGCCCTTTGAACTAGCACATCATATGCCAAACATCTGTAAACAATCCTTGTGAGAGCACAACATCCATACAGTACTGACTTTTGCTTCTTATACCACCGTTGATGAGCCAAGTGGATTTGGTCAATAATCCAGTGGGGCATGTTGATTGTCAAATCGAAGGCATCTACTAAATATAGACTGAACCATATCTTCTTGGGTAGCATTGTGAACCTCTCTTGAGCGGGGAATGTGAAATGCTTCATGACCATTCGCAAGTGAATGGCAATAGTCGGTGTCATTGCCACCATGTCTTTGAGTTTCATCAGATTCCTGTTCTTCATGTTATCTGGAACCATTGTCTCTTTTTCGGTGGGGATATGCATACCTTTCATGTTGAGGGCTTCTCTTACCAAATTATTCGTCAATTTGAACCGCTTCAGCTCATTGCCCCTTGTGAGAGATGGGAGAACAAAGGTGTTGTATCCTTTTTTTCTCTTTGCTCGGAGTGAGGGTGCTAATCAAATACGAGCATCTAAGAAAGTCGGGCTTTGGCAACTGGGCTTTGAAGTAATCGTACAATCCCGCTTTCTTCCATATCGGTTTCAGCCCTTCATTATTTTGAAGTCTTTCAAATTCCCTGGTGAAGAAATGATACCTGCCCCAGCACCCGTTGAACTCTATCTCTGCCTCCCATAGGTAAGTGCCTTCCCCCAGAGGTCCTGCCACATCACTGAACCAATGTGAGTTTTTGCTGACTGGCATTGTGTGCCCTTGTGGAGGATTCTGCACCGGTATGGCATGTAACGCTCTCAATGCCACTGGATGCTCCTTCAATTCCTCCTCAATAGGAAGACTTTCAATATCCACTATCTGAGGGCTGGTGCCCGCCTGGGAGCTAGTTCCTGCCTCAGCCATATCGAGGAAACTGGTCACCAGTTCTGTGAGAATATACAAAGGAGTGTTAACATTGCAAACGGACACCAAGCGTTCATGTGTCCTCGTCACAACATTAACATGATTATAGTGAGAGGTTAGTAGGTCAACAAGTGCTCGGTAATCGTGTGTGGAGTTAGGGAATGGATAATCCTAAGAGCTAAATGGAATGATGCGGTGTATGAGTGATGTAGTTAGTAAGTGGGTATGAATTTACAAATGAGGGTCGGGGGGTTTATTACACGTTTTGGGCTTCCAAACAAACAGAATGGCTGTTGGTCTTGATTTTGTGGAGACTCTGGAGGGCTTGGTGAGAGTACCTGCTTGGAAATGAGGCTTTTTAGGGACCCATTTACAAGTGATTCTACTCGTGCTCATGGGTGAATATGTGTTCATGTGTGGTGTATAAGAATGGGTATCAGATGTTAGGGTGAGTGGACCATGTTGTACAGGATGTGGTTTATGTGTAGCTATTTGAGCCCGCAAGCAAGCCTTAGGCACTCAAATTTGTCTTGATTGTGGGCTAGCCTTCATCGACTTCTTGGGTACCCAGATAGACTTCATTTTCGCATAAGAATTTCTGAAAGACTTCTTATTAGTGTTGTGTCGTTGATTACTAATAAGACTCTTTGCTCGCGTGGTTGGCTTGATCACAACAGGCTGTTCGCCTTTCCGCATCCACACTTGTTTCAATGGCTGAGACATCCTGCTTCTCACGTTCGTTTGGCCTCCGGCATAGATATTCTTCTGTATTTGATCTGTCGTTGGTTGCTGCATCCCTCTGACCTTTGGAAAAGAAGGGAGTTCCGTTGTGTCCTTGACCTCTTTATTGAAATCATCATTCCTCTGCATCACATAGTTTTGGACAAGAACAGCATGATCATCTTCATGTGTACTCGTGGAAGGACCAGGAGTGTGTGCCTTGCCTAATTCCTTGAGTGCTTCACTTTCTAACTCAATTGTAATGTGTTTCTCATTGACCCAGACCTGAAGAAGTCCAATTCTTAGGTTTAAATTGACTGCATGGTCATAGATCCAGTCTTGACCCAAGACTAGAGGCTCAGTGAGGTCCTCATCTTGACACACTAGTACTTTCACTGTCATTAAAACATCTTGAATGTGGAGGGGAAGTTCCACCTCTCCCATGCAAGGGGTTTCCACACCTCTCAATCTTATGAGATAGGCTTCTATAGGATTGACATTTAATTTCAACTTTTGACAGTAAGAAAATTTAACAGCACTAGTGGTTGCACCTGAGTCAATCAAGGCTCGCACAGTTTTTGCACTTATTCCTTGTCCTTTCTCTAAGGCCACAAATGGGTGTCGATCGATTATTCTATGGGTACTTATTCCGGAGACTTCACACATTGCCATATGATATCCTGGGACTGCATAGTCATCTGCCCTAGGCTGATCCCTACCCTGTCGTCTCAGCTTCATCCTTCTAATGCGTTCTAAAGCTTCTGCTTGAGCTTCTTCTCTAATTCGCTTTTCTTCCTCTTTGCGTTTCTTGGCAATGTTGAGTCGATTTAGCATCTCTTCAGTCAGAGGTTCCTGATATAACTTGACTCTGCACCCGCTTATGTAGCTAGGTAGAATATCTCCTTCTAATGTGGCTAGTTGTACTGCTCCACTCGTTGAGATCCTATTTATGATCATAGGTCCATAGCCACGCTTCTCTAATTTTCTCGCATGTTGCTTTAGGGTGTAGACTAACACTAGGTCCCCTGCTTTCAATCCTTTATCCTTCACATGGGCATCAAAGTACGCCTTCTGCCTTTTCTTAACTGCATATATTCCTGCGGCAGCTCTTAGTCTTGTTTCACCTAATCGTTCAAGGTCAAAAATTCTAGAGGAGAGCTCATGGCCCGTCCAACCATGCTCATGTGCTACTCTTAATGTAGGTATCAAGAAGTCTAGTGGTAGTACAGCATGTTGGCCAAATACCATCTGAAAGGGTGTGGCTTGGAGTACCGTTTTATAGGCAACTCGGTATGCCCAAATAGCATGATGTAGTTTTTTTTTTATATAAAGGAAGTTCGGCAATAGCCTACTCTCCCGGACTTGAATTAAATTAAGAAACAAAGGTACAATGTAAGGGGACTAGTGCCCACGGGACCCCCCAAATCCCACAAAGCAGGGGAAGCTTGATTGCATCCTAGGTTGCATTACAGAGAAGGTTAATCACCCTCTCATCGCCCTCATGCGGGGCCCACTTGCGTTTGAGCTTGTTGTTGATCAAAAGGAGGACTTGATGGTGCCTGAAGGGGGGGGGATTTCTTACTGTTAACAATCCTTTTGCCAAGGAGGAATAGTGATTTCTCAATCGACCACTCCCTGGGGGGGTCGCCGAAGTTGAGGGCACACCTCTCCCGCCAAATTTTCCACAGGACTTCCCCTCTGATGGCGTTCCAGAGTGCCGCAGAGCAGCCGATCGCTTCTCCCAAAAGGACTTGTTTCCAACTAAGCTGTTTTTGAAGTCTGATTTTCATTCCAACTGTCTGCCAGATTCTGTAGGAGTTGGGGCAAGTAAGGAAGATGTGTGGGACATCTTCGATAGCACGGCGGCAGCGTTTGCACCAAGGAGGGATCCCACAAAGATTGCTAGCCTTATGGTTGGTCCAAATTCCTCGATGAAGAATTTGCCATAAGAGGACAGACTTCTTAATCTCTATAAGGGGGTGCCAGATACCCATGAATTTCATGTCCCACCGAAGCCGCGTCCAAGACAGGCACCACTTCTTGTTGAGGCTGATCTGGAGGTCAGCCGTATCTTTGATGTTCGGGATTTTGAGTAGGCTATTTCCATTGTGCCATTTGAGACCAAGCGAGTTCGGTGTGTCGTGTCCCATGAGAAGGCGAGTCTTGTGACGATCCCAAGCGAGGCATCTGCTTTGCAAAGTGTTCCATTCTTCGTAGGAGATGTTTATGCGAGGGTCAATATCCTCGAAGTTGATCCAGCTGTTGGTGTCATGTTTCCAGAGGTGTTTCCATTTTTTGAATCCTTTGTTCCATAACTTCTTGGCATTTTTAATGTTCCACGACTCCACACTCCGGATGCCATGTATCGGAAACCAGATAGAGTCGTTTTGTCTGATTTCGGCCGCCCACTTCTAGTCCTCACTAATTCTTGTGAAGCTTTTGACTTTATTCCAGCCCTTCCAAAGGGAGCACACGAGATTGGAGCCTTTCGGGAAGATGGGGATCGGGGAGAATAGCAGGGTCATGATGTCTAGATTCTTCCAGTTCGGGAATCCCATGAGGGCCAACTCATAATAGCATGATGTAGTTGTTTGTCCCAATCAGAGCGCTTATTATTCACTAACTTGGTAAGCACGTTGCATAGAATCTTATTTGTGCTTTCGGCTTGCCCATTAGCTTGTGGATGGTAGGGGGCAGACTTCTTGTGTACAACCAAGAACTCTTGGAGAAGATTTTCGATAACTTCATTCAAGAAGTGAGTCCCTCTATCGCTTACTAGCTCTATAGGTAGCCCGTATCGTGTGAATACATTCTCAAATAAGAACTTGGCGGTTGTCTAGGCATCATTCTTAGTCATGGCTTTCACTTCTACCCACTTGGTTAGATAGTTTGTGGCCACAATAATATATTCTGCATGCGAACCCTTAGCTGGGGGATTAATAGGACCTACAAAGTCTATTAATTTGGCACTATGGACACTTGATAAAGAGTGGCATGCTCCACAGGTGGTTTAGTGCAACAGATTGGGCATTCCTTGCACAACTTATGGACATCTGCTTCCATAGTTAGCCAATGCACTCCGAGTCTCCTTAGTGTCTGTAGGGTTCGTTGCTTTGAGTAGTGTTGCTCTAATGCACCTACATGTGCTAATTGCAACCATTTAGCGTACTCATCCTCTTCCACGCAACAAGCTAGGATCCCTTGATCTGTGTGCTTGTACATAGTTCCTGCCATGATCTGGTATTTTTGGGCTTTTATTATCTCCCTATCTTGAGTGTTTATGATTGGGTGATTGGGCCCATATGTCAATACTGGCACTAATGGCTTAGCCCACTGAGGTACAACTTCCAAATTAAACAAGTAAGCATCACGGAGGTCATCCGACACTCCTTGTGGGGCTTCTCCAGATGTGAGCCTAGAGAGATGGTCTGCTCTCAAGTGAGTCTTCCCTTTCCTCACCACTACTTCAAAGTCATATTCCATTAATAAGAGAAACCATCTTACTAATCGGCCTGTATTGCATGGTTTGTTTACCAAGTACAATAATGCCTGATGATCGGTAAAAAATTTAAACTTATTTGCAAGCAAATAGTGTCTAAACTTTTTAACTGCATATACCATGCCTAATCCTTCTCGTTCGGTGGTGGTATAGTTCCGTTCAGCTGCATTCAACTATCTACTAGCATAGGCAATTGGAAGATCCATATTACCTTTGCCCGTAGGTTGTGCGAGTACACATCCAATAGCATAATTGGATGCATCCACGTGAACATGAAATGGCTTATTCCAATCTGGTGTGGTCAAGATTGGTGCTGAACACAATCTTCTTTTGAGCTCATTGAAGGAGTCCTCACATTCATTAGTCCACTCAAAGTTAGTCAAAAGCCCATACAGAGGCTTTGCTATGATGGCATACATGTGTATAAATCGTCGGTAATAACCACAATGCCCCATGAAAGCTTGTACTTCCTTGACATTCTTTGGCCTAGGTAACTCTGCTATGGCTTTTACTTTCTCTTCATTAGTGGATATGCCATTCTTTGACACTATGTGTCTTAGAATCTTGCCTTGCCTGACCATGAAAACACACTTTTTTGGGTTCAGGCAGACTTGATACTCTCTACATTTGTCAAAGATTTGCCTGAGTTGTGGTATATGTGTTTGTCTAATGTTGGAATGAGCACAGAGATCATCAACATAGACATCTAAATTCTTCCTCAGGAACTCTTTAAACACGTGACACATCAATCTTTGGAAAGTTGCAGGAGCATTGGTAAGCCCAAATGGCATTACTCTAAAGGAAAATATGCCCCACTCTATGGCAAAAGCTGTCTTATGCTGGTCTTCTGGAGCAATGGCTACCTGATTGTAGCCCAAAAAAAATCCATCAAGGAAGCTGTACACTTCCTTGCCTGCTACTCTTTCTAGCAGATGCTCAGTGATAGGAAGCGGATAGTTGTCCCGAATAGTGGCTGCATTAACCTTCTTCAAGTTAATGCACACACGTAGCTTTCCATTCTTCTTGGGCACCACTACAATGGGGGATACCCACACGGTGTGCTCAATTTCATAGATGAATCCAGCTTCTACCAGTCTATCTATCTCCTCTTTGATCTTAGCAGCATAATTATCGTTATATGTATATGGCTTCTGTTTAGAGGGTTTCGCGTCTGAGGTCATGGGAATTGTGTGTGAGCATATGTCTGGGTCAACACCTTTCAAATCCTTGTAACTCCAAGCGAAGACATCTCGGTACTCTCTTAGCAAGGCTATCAACGCATACTCCTCTTCTTCCGTCAGGTCATGGCCTATGTACGTGCATCGTTCTTCTCCTGCTTCAACGGCTACAACTATTTTCTTAGTGGTTTCTTTGTTATCATAGGCCTCTCCTGAGTGAGCCTCACGTTTTGGCATCCTTACCATGACTCTTCTATCGTCTATCTCATACTTCTCTCTTCTTCCTTTTATTTCCTTCATCCTTAGGGGTCACTTGTGTGGCTAACCTTACATCATTTGTAAGCTCTCCATGTCTCTGAGGATGAGCTTCTACTTCATAGAAGTATTCTTCATCTGATGCAAAAGGTGGGTCCATAATGATTGAATCTAGATCGGAGTCACTTGCATCCTCAAATGCATCAGGACTAGGTTCGCATTCTTCTAGAACTGCCTCTCCCTTGATTGGCTCTATGGAGAAGACTGAAATGTCATAGCCATCCTCGTCACAGTGGGGTGTCCATCGTTCTTCATTGATGGCTACATCCATTGTTGCTAGAATTTGTGCCCAGCCGTGAGGTTCAAATTCTTCATCAAGGAATACAACAGGTGCATAGGCTAGGTCTTGAATTGATCTATGTGTCTCTTTCACACCTACTTCTCTTGCTTTTTCTCTGTTCTCTTCTTCTACTGCTACTTTGCACATCCATAAGTGGGTGTCTTCATGCATCCATGAGGATCCTGATCCTATGGAATGCACCGACTCGGTATCATCTTTAGCTCTATGGATGGGATTCCATTGGATAGGAGGGACATCTATAGAGTAGTCTTTGAGATTAACCTTGGTCGTTACACCTAAGTGTTGCAAATACAAGGAATTGGTTCCCCAATCCTGTACCACTTGCAACTGTCGCATAAATGGTCTTCCCCAAATCATCTCATAAGCATGATTTTTGCTAAAGTCACATATAGCAAATGTGTGCTCAAATTCTACACCACAATTAGTGAGAGTTATTCCTTCTAGCAAGCCTAAGGGTCTTTCTATGTGACCATCAGCCATCTGCAATTTCATTCTCGTTGGCCTGAGTGCTGGTTTGCCCCATCGCTTCCATAGGGAAGTGGTAGCAATGGCAACTCCTGCACCGGAGTCTAGAATGGCCTTGGTTGTGTATCCTTGGTGGGTGATGGGAAGATAGGTGTTTCCTTCTTCACCTTCACTCATATCTCCTATCTTTTCTAGAGGAATTTCTGGCACTGTCCCATGAGAACCCACCTTGGAACGTGGTTTGGCTATCTATGGTACTTGTTTGGCTACATGTTTCCATAGTTCCGGCCTTACTTTGAGTAGCTCTTCTAAAGTGAGGTTACACTGCACTTTAGTGTTTTTCACTAGTTCCGTGTTCCTAGGTATGACCGAGTCTTCGTTTCTTACCATGACTGTGGGTGCTCTCATACACGTGGACCTTGCTTCCCATGGGCCTGTGAAATGGGGTAGTTCTTGTATGGAATTAGATTCGAAGTCTAATCTCTCCTGAGATTGAGTGCTCTCCTGCTCTTCATAAATGGATGGGATGTCTTGTGGGAATTGGTCGTGTGCATCATCCACAAGTTCAATGGGAGGAGGGACTTCACTTTCTTTAGCCCATTTGTCTTCTTGAATCTCTTGTAGGAATTCTGGGGTGAACCGATTCATCGAAGAAGATGTGTCTGGCTCCGTAGAGTTAGGCACATAGGCTTCCTGGGTAGGTAGGCTTTCTCTTTCACTTGCCTTGCCCTCATTTTGAGAGACAAGTTCCTTTTCTGATTGTGCTATTAGCCTCTCCAACCTTTCTAGCAGTCCATCAAAGTGCAACTGCGTCTTAGCTGAACTAGAGATGTTAAAGAGGCGACTGGCTTCAAACATGGTTTGAGCCAATTCCACCATCTTACAAATTTTGGTTCGTTCAAGCTCTAGTTTTGCTCTAGGGTAACACTTTTCATGATCGGTTACGTTTGGCCCTTCTTGGATTCTAGCCTGATATGCTTTGAGCATCATATTTAGGTCCTCAGGAGTGGGATCTGCTAGGACTGATCCTACTCTAGGGGGTGGTGGAGTAGCATGAGGCAGGTTGGAAGGTGGTGGGTCGGATGGAGATGGGAATGGTGGAGGTGGGGTAGTGTGAGAGGTAGTTTGAGATGTAAGTTCAACTATCCTGGCTTTTGTTTCTCTTAGGCTTTCCTCGAGTTCGCTCATCTTCTTAGCCCATTGCCTCTTCATTCTTTCTCGACTATCTCTCCAAGCCCTAGTCTGTTTCTTGGTCATGCTCTGTGTTTCACTAACATCTGAGCTCTTTTCCTAGCTTACCCCTTGGTTTTGCTGCAATGCTTGAGCTCTAGTGACCACTTGCACTGGTGCGGTGGAAGTTACACTCCCTGTGGAGTCAACAACTAACCCAATAACGTTTATAGGGGTGATTTTTGGCATATTATTGGGGTTCTTTGGGAAATCTCGTAAGAGATGCTCCTTTCCACAACCTTGGCAAAAGCCTTGGATTGCCACTGACTGGGGTTGTGTAGATGGAGGTAAGGGGCAATCATGAATGAGGTGGTCTCCCTGACATCTGTAGCATGGTCCTCTAGGGAATGGGGGTCTTCCTTGCCTAGGTTGTGGTCTGGGGTTGGGGTTTGTATACATGACGTTCGCGTAATCTGACTCCCAACTAGGTTCACTTGGCTCTTCACTATAGTAGGACTCACCATGTTCAGGAGACTGCATGTAGTAGGCCTGGGGCTATCAATATGTGTAGAATCAAAACTATGATCACTCGGGTCACTTTCTGAGAGCAATGGAGTCACTGGGACTATGGCTCTATTCAAATTTTCCTCCGCAGCTGCATACTTTACAGGAATCACATTAGCTGGGGTAGGAGGTTGTTGAGCTAACACAGGTTGAGGCCTTTGTTGGTTTTGGTAGGGTTGTTGATAGGATTGTTGTGGTCTACCATATTGTTGTGGAGGGTACTGGCTCTGGTATCTTCCCTATTGTGGATAGGGCTAAGGGTAGGACTGCTTAACTGCTTGCTTATTGTATGGGCAGTCTTGTGCTGTGTGATTTGTGTATCTCCGTTCTATGGTGCAATATTGGCTACTAGGGTTCACTTGGGGTTGAGCCATGATGGGACATACGTTTGCCATGTGGTCACCACCGCAAGTGTAGCACCTCCTTACTGGGGCAAATCTAGGAATTTGTTTACTAGAGACACCTAGTTTTTGAGCTACTTTCTCAGCGAGTTCCTCAATTGATGTAGATTGCGAGGAAGAGAGGCTAGAAGCGCTATCGGAATCTTTGTAGATTTTTGAAAGCTCTAGTTCCTCCCCTAGGTTATCCTCAATGTCAATGCACATGCGTACACACTCTTCTATGGTCCTAGGGTCCTTCAAGTACACATAGGATCGCAACTTTGTACTTAGCAATCCATCCAAGAATAAGGCCACTTGTTTGGCTGGTGTGGGTAACTCAGGAACATGGCATCTCTCAAGATATTGCCTAAACCTTCTTCCTCCAAGTCTCACGGTCTCCTGAGGGGTCTGCTTGAAGCTATGTATCAATGAGGAAGTATTATGCCTTATGCCACTTTTAGAGAAAATTCAGTGATGAAAGCCTCTAAGAGTTGGTCTATGCTCCTAAACTGCCTCTCATTCATTGGTTAAAACCACGTTAGGGTTGTGTTCCTAAGGGTTAGACCAAAGGCATTATACTGCGTGAATAAGTCCTCAACTTGCTCAGCTCTCAAGACTTGTGTTGCTACAAGGGTTGCCCATATTTTTCCTCATGCTATGGCATCCTTTAGCCCTCATGAAAATACCATCTTTTTGTAGATTAGGAGAGGTCCATGTGAACACTCTCCTAAAACCACTTTTTGATAATTCCCCTAAGTCTAAGGTATTGAAGCCTTTTTTTTTTTTTAACTCCTTTTTGAGCAAACATAAAGAAAACCCACGTAGAAATCTCACGTGCTCTCTCTCTCTCTAGGTGGGTAGTCCCACATCCCATAAAGATTCTCTTTTTGGATTTAGCACATGTGGTCTTTTGACCACATGTTTTTATTCACATATGCCTCTCTTCTCTATATAAAGAAGAGCCTCATTTGTAAAGAGGAGGTCCCTTGGCCATGGCCTTGGCCTCCATTTTGGTAATGGAAGGTGTCATTTGTTACTCTCTTGCCTCCTTGTGTGCAATGGCGTTGGTCTTGGTGTATGGATTTGCATGTGTGTGTGCATGGTTGGGAGGATGTTCCCCTTTGCTCCTTGTGACGTTGGCCATTGTTGCCATTGCTCCATGAGCGTGGGTGAACCTCTCCTCTCATTCTTTGCCCCAACTTGGAGAAACCTCTCACTTCCATGTGAGGCGGTTAGGGTTGTTGCTCCCCTTTTCTCAACAATTTGGCGCCGTTGCCGGGGACGTCGGCATTTAGCCGTTGGTTTTTCCAAGTTTGCGTGTCCATACTTCGTGAGATGCACCTTGACACTTGGAGAAGGATGAATACGTGTGGCCTTCGGTTGGTCAAGGGTACCTCGTATTTGTAATTTCTGAGTAGTTTAGTTCTTTATTTTTGTTTGTTGCATAAAAAACACCCCACCCTCTCGAGGCCGTCAACTCTCATGTTTGGTTGTCTTTCCTCTACCTTTTCTCTGCTAGTTTCGGACAAGCGCTACAATGAAAACAGATGATGTTGTTGATTTGCTGATGATCACTGACCTCACCTGCAATCGTGGGGAGCAATCATCGCTGATCTTGGCCATGAAGGTCGATTGTAGTTGATATCTGTTTAGAATGGGATTCTATCACAGATTTGTTGTCATTGTAGGCGATCTTTGAGATTCCCGTAAAGGTCTCATTACAACGCAGAAAATGTGTCTTTTGATGATGTTTGTATGCTCTTTCTGTAACACCTCTTCAAACACTCACCACTACAGTAGCTTTTCTTGGCGCGGCATATTGCGACATGCAAACTTCTTTTTGTGGTGTTAAGATTATTACAAGAAATTTTGCTTTGCAATGAAGGAACATGTTTTAAGTTTTGCATATCTACCTCAATCGACCATACTCACTTCACAATTGCTTGTCCATGGTCCTATGTCCTTCGAACTTGTTTTACCACGCTTGGTTGAAATCTTTTCTTTTGAGGGATATCCGGAGGACCACTGGGATCTCCGCACTAAGAGGATCATTTTTAACTAAACACTATTGTATATACCTCACGTAATTAATTTGGACTCATCATGGATGTTCGTGCTTGGAATGTTTTCTAATTTCTTCTTCTAGTCGATTCGTGGTGCTAGCATTGATGTCATCATACACTCCTTTTCAATTCCCCCTTAAGGATCTCTATCTTGAAAACATAAGCGGATACACCGTGATGACATGAGATGTGCAAGCTCGGTCCAGCATCCACATTGTTTGTCGAAGATGGACATTTCTGAGGTCATGAACATGCTTTCTAATGTCTCTAGACAAATGCTTTTGAGGCGATGAGTTCTTTGTACTGGATACTCTGTTGTTGATAATCAAGATTTGAAAACAATATTCTTCTTCTCAAGAGTCTCAACTCTATATTGATGGACTTTGCAATCCCTATCTGGTTGCTTGAACAAGGTATGAAGAAGTTTGCGTACAGAATTACTCTCCATTTTACACGCATATCAGTGCATCATATGTTTGAGGTGTGCATCATGTTCTTGTTCTAGAATCGGAAAATGGACTTATAGCTGTCATAAATACTATGAGGGTTACTATTCTTATCTAGGTATCCCAAACTTGTGGTGGGAAAGGGGGTGACTATATTACTCTGATCTAAGGAGATTTGTTCATGGTTCTACATGTCAATTTTTTTTGCACAAATGCAATTCTAAAATATGGCATGCTTCTTACGGAACAATAGAATTTTCAATGTCTTTGTTGTCTAATCTAAGCTACAGGTTTGCCCTTTTTGCGACACATGGAACATGGTGGCAACTCTTCAAAATACTGTAAGGGTGCAGGTACATTATTGGTTTTTGATTGACCCACTTGAGAATGGTTCGGCACTCCCAACTACACATGGAAGGTATCTACAGTAAGTCGATACGTGGATAATCTTGAAGAAATCTGTAGGCTTGGGGGCTTGGGATTGCACATTTTTCTCTCTTTTGTGGTTTTGATGTTCTGCCCTGTGTTTTATCACAGTCATAGGAGTGCTTGACCTTGTAGAGCACTCACCTGTCATGCCTCCAATATATAAATCAAACAGTCTACTCTTTGCTACTCCTTGCAATCAGAAACTATATAGGGTAGGCCTATCAGGAGGCACATATACATACACAACGCATTAATGAATCGATTGACCTTGATCTTAGTTCATGACATGTGTCCACTTGTTGGTGAAGTGCCATATGCATGTATCCTCACTTCGTGACACAAGCAATGAGAAGGCTTCTACTGCACGATACTCTCTCTATGTCTCATTATGATCAAGTATGCTCATCGGCTTGAGATGCCCATGAATTTTATGGGTACATGATTCGTGAATTCTTGGGCAGCTTGTCCTCCTGCATCTTGTTTGCCAGAAACAACTTGCGGTCCATTGATGTTAAACCAAGGAAGATTGGGCATAATGTGCTAGTTTCTATATGTTGATTGATTAACCTGTATATGTAGTTACATGCCTGTTATATTGTTCTCTCTGGCTTGATATAATCACTTGTGCTTTTTATACTGATGTATTATTTGGTACGGAGGTTGTGATGGCCAGAGGACAGTAAAAGGGTGTATAGCGCTTACAATCAATTGAGGGCCAAGGTTGTGATCAATGCTATATAGATTGAATGACCTTTTCAGGTACATTGCAGGTGCACAGGGGCAGGGATTGTAACAAGTTATTACTAGTTTGATTGTGCTTATCATTGATAGAGTTTTCGTTGACTGAACGTGGGTGGCTGCACACTTTGAAAAGAATTTGGTGTTTGCACTGATTGAGGGAAGGAATGCACATTTATTTTCTGATATGATTACGCATTGTTTGTGTGACAACTCACCTTACCCCTATGAACATAAGCAATCAAAACACATCAAATGAATGAGAATAATTGTGGCATGTTTATGCGCAGTCAATGGTCTGCATTGTCAGGATGTCCTTGAAACTTGTCACATGCGCACCATGTATTATGTTTACAATATGCTTTTAAGATGAAGGATCGCTTTGTGACAACCTGCAAATACTAAAGATTCATTTTGGTCTCCTGTCTGCTTGAAGATTAATTGATGCTACAACAGTCCCATAATTGTGATTCAAGTTTTGAGGACTGGACCAAGTCCTAGCCCTGAAATAACTCTCTCTACCGTGCTACGTGATGTGTTTTGCTGACTTATCAAGGATTATAAATATTGGATGAATGTGAGCTGTGCAGGAACCTGCACAAAAGATTTACGTCCAGGATTGTGGCATTCCATCACTTGCTGAAAATTCAGGATAAATGTGAGCATTCTTGCAGGATTACAAGAGAAGGTCGTGAGGATATCTTGTTCCTGTAAACAAGACATTGGGTGGATTCAGACCTATTCTGAACTTAATTAAGCATGAAGTCACAAAAGATTGAGTAATTGTTTTTTGCCAGGGAAGAAATTCTTTGGTTTTACAATGTCACTTAATACAGTGTAGGCCAACACATGCAGAACTTAGCTTTGATTCTTGGGGACTCCTATAGATGCTCTTGTGAATGATGTGTTTTCTTTAATCCTCACAGGTTTGATGATCATGCCAACTCATCTTAGCTATGCTTCATGTTCCAGTCCCTTATAATGAGTGATTGATTTTTATATAAGTTGATTCCTCGTGATAGGGTTGTTGCCAACAGACTGGGAAAAAACTCTTTTTTGCACAAGGGTAGCAGTGAGAAGTCGATGCTCATTTTGGCCGAGTTTGTGATTGCCCTGCTTAAAGAACATACTTCAATTTGAGCTTGGTAGGTACAGAATGCTTTCCAAGGTTGGGGGAGCTCACAACTGCAGGGACACATTGGAATGCTAGGAGTGCTTAAGTAGGAAATTGTTTTTTATCTTATCACTTGGCTAAAGCAGGCATTCTTGTTGGCAGTTGCATGTCACCCATAGGTATTGAAAATCTATCAATGACCATGCGTGTTAAAAACTTCTTGATAGGTTCTACCTCGTGGATTGCCTTATTGTTCAACTCGGGGTTATTATTAGAAAGCAGTGGGAAGGTTGAATGTTTTTGGTGTTCTTGGATGCATCGGGCTTGTTTTTTATTTTCTCCAACATGAGATGAATTTCTTCATACTAATTTGGCATCAAGAATCTATCGTGAGTTTTAAAAGGTTGAAAACAGAAGTTGATGATGGCTCAGAATTGTTCATTGATCTTTTGTAGAAGGCTACTACTATTGGAAACTCACAACTTGCTTGCTATCTTCATATGTTCGGCATGACTATTTGTGTTCACTTATGGAAAAGTCGAGAGTGGTTTCATATGGTTGACATTGTTCGGGTTCATGTTTGAGTTTGGGGCCTGATATCAGTAGGTGCAGATAATGGACTTCTCTAGGGGAAAACCAGTTACATGAGTTAATGGCAGGCTTCGGGATGCTCCTTGCTTCATTTGATATTTGGTTTTGTGGTTTTTGTTAGTTCTTGAAGTTGCAGGTTTTGAAGCCCCACCAAGAAGTGCTACACGTGTTGGATTGGAAGGCGGTTGACTCCTTTAAACCACCTATGTCTGTGCATTTATCTTCCTCCTTGATGAAAAGCTTGTAGGAACAATCATATTTTCAGGACTTCTCTCTAGAAGAAAAGTCTTGCAGAAGAGGAGGATGCCCTTGAAGTGGAAACTAAATTTGAAGTGAATGTTTATCTCATTTTTAGATGCAGCCTACTTGCTCTTTTGTATGTCATTTCAGGTTTGGGAGCTTTTGAGGAGACATTTCCAGCCTAACCAAAGACTGCATAATGGGAGGAATACTGGGCTGACTGCCCCCCAAGGGGATTGTGTCGCTCAGCTCTAAAGATTGAAGACTTGCTGCCTGAAGCCTTGCAGACTGAAGACTTGCAGATTTTCAGACTTGAAAGACTCTACCTTGGGTCGGTTCAGCTATGTATGCTCTCCTCTTAGCTTTGTCGAGGGCGACAAAGTCTAGGAGGAGGAGGGTGTTGCTACAAGGGTTGCCCATATTTTTCCTCATGCTATGGCATCCTTTAGCCCTCATGAAAATACCATCTTTTTGTAAATTAGGAGAGGTCCATGTGAACACTCTCCTAAAACCACTTTTTGATAATTCCCCTAAGTCTAAGGTATTGAAGCCTTTTTTTTTTTAACTCCTTTTTGAGCAAACATAAAGAAAGCCCACGTAGAAATCTCACGCGCTCTCTCTCTCTCTAGGTGGGTAGTCCCACATCCCATAAAGATTCTCTTTTTGGATTTAGCACATGTGGTCTTTTGACCACATGTTTTTATTCACATATGCCTCTCTTCTCTATATAAAGAAGAGCCTCATTTGTAAAGAGGAGGTCCCTTGGCCATGGCCTTGGCCTCCATTTTGGTAATGGAAGGAGGTGTCATTTGTTACTCTCTTGCCTCCTTGTGTGCAATGGCGTTGGTCTTGGTGTATGGATTTGCATGTGTGTGTGCATGGTTGGGAGGGTGTTCCCCTTTGCTCCTTGTGACGTTGGCCATTGTTGCCATTGCTCCATGAGCGTGGGTGAACCTCTCCTCTCATTCTTTGCCCCAACTTGGAGAAACCTCTCACTTCCATGTGAGGTGGTTAGGGTTGTTGCTCCCCTTTTCTCAACAACTTGCCTAAACTCGGCCACATGATCATATGGGTCTCCTGTGCCATCGAAGTAGTTCTTCATGGACTTAACTAGCTGAGTCGGCCTCAAAGTCCTCATGTGCTCTCTAGGTCTTGGTAGAGGGAATTCATCCGCATTCCTTTGGTTCCTTGGGGCTCTAAGTCCCTCAGGTTCCACTCTATTTGTTTTCGTTCTCGTTCTTTCTCTTCCCACTGGGTTGGCAAAGCTTACCTCTGGTCTATCTCTATGTCTGTCTCTTTGAGCTCCGTGAGCTTGGGATGTTCCAGCTCGTGGGTGACCAAAGGACACATTCGATCTTGGTTGGGGGAAAATAAATTCACCTTTCCAAGTGTAAGCATGCCTATCATTTTCTGTAACCACAAAGATCCTCTCTGAAGTGTGATCTAAGTAGGTCACTCTGCCTGGGCTATCAAGATCTTTGAACTCATATATCATGATTGTTTCTACCTCATTTGGCTGATCAGATCTATACCTCCAAAAGGCCTCATCAGTCTCTTGGTTCAGGAGTAGATCTATGCTTTTATTTTCTTGGGAAATCCACTCTGGTGTGATAATCCTAGTGAGAACAGATTTGCCTCAAGGGGTTCTAGGTTCTACACCCATGTTTCCTTGCTCCAGGTCACCCAAATCCGTTTCCGGGATCACGTTTCCAAATTCGACTGTCCTATCTGGATGACTGGTGACTACATATATGGTTCCTTCTTTGTCCAAGTATGCTCCATTTTCAAACTTGACAGCTGGGTGTTCTAGTCCAATGGATTGGTCAGGATTTTTAATCTGGACCACTGATCTTCCTAGGCCGTCCTCATAGATTCTAGCACCTAGTCGGTTGGTCCTAAGGTATTCCAGCTACGTCTTGTAGGGGCCTTCTACCCTATGTAAGTATGGCACACCTGAACTTCTTGTAGGTCTCTCCATACCGTGGGACATCTCTGACTCACTAGTTTCAGAGCTAGGGTAGTGCGAATAATGGCTCAACTGTTGGGCCCAAGACCTAGCAGTATGATTAACACTAGCCTCTGAAGACCTAAGACTTTGTCTATCTCTTCCTAGGTGTCCTCCTGATCTAAGGTTCATATGCCTATTTGAGCAATCCCAATTTTTACCCAAGGTACAACCTCGTTGCTGAGTTCTTTTATATCAGTCACTTGATTCTTTTTAGTTTAGTTGATTATTGTGGTTATGATCAGTTAATTTCCGCACTTGAATGTTGATCATCTCACATTAGGTTCTTTTCCTTTAAAGTTGTCAGTCACACACAGGTTATCTCTTGACTTGAACTTGATTTCCTAGATGGTCTTGACTTATCTCGTGCCTATCGTTGCCCTGACTTACTTCTAGCACTACTCGAACTTAGCCTAAGCTAGGGATTGACAGAGGGAGTTGAGAATCTTCCAACCTTGAGTTTCTCCCTTGGTTGCCCTTGTGTGCTCAGGAAGTGTGTTCCCAAGCTTGCACTTACTCTTGCTCCGATCGCCCTTTGATGCTCTCACTGGACCTGTAAGAGTCCCAAAATTAGCTCAAGACTTAAATTCAAAGACATAACCAAGCACTTTCATTCATGTAGCTCAGATACCAATTAGCCTTTTGTCTTTATGGAAAACAATCTAGAGATCCCTTGGCTTTGTTCCCCCTGAATATGGTCACCTTCAAAATACTATATCTAATAATCCTGATATTAATTTCACCGTAACCAGTGGAAGTTTTGGTTGTACTCCCCACGAGCTTTCCAACAAGCCCAAGATGACCCCAAATGGATTTCGTATGAGAAAGTAATGACTGTTCAAGGTTCTAGGTTTAAAACAGGGGAAAACAAGTCAACAGGCAACTGGGCTTTTTCCCAGATCACTAGTGTATAGGCCGCACAATACTCTAAATGTGTGATTTTTGTGTCCCCAATTACTCAAAAAAAAATTGGAATTAAAAACCCTAAAATTTTGGCCGAAAAGCCTGTCAATCGCGATCGACAGGTCTGTCAATCGCGATTGACAGAGGTGTCCGTTGGGGCCTGTCGGTCGCGATCGACACGTCAATCGCGATCGACAGTGTCAATCGCGATCGGCAGAGTCGGTCGTGAGTCATGTCAATCGCGATCGATGGTGTCAATCGCGATTGATACTTTTTTCGGGATTTTCACCGTAATTTCAATCGATCGAGGATGTGTCCGTCGCGATTGACACGTGGCAACGCGAGAAATTCAATCAATCGTGGATTTTCAGTCGGTCGCGATCGACAGTGTCAATCACGATTGACTGAATCCTACGTGGCCGTCTGTCGGTCGTGAGGTCTATCGGTCGCGATTGACAGGGTCTGTTGATCGTGGCTGTCGATCGCGATCGACAGTGTCGGTCACGATTGACAGAAAAACATGGAATTTTTTTAGTTTTGTTTAGTGATTTGGACTGTGCTCTTCATGTGTATTAAGATGGTGCACTTTGTTTTACCAAATGGTGAAATTTTCTATCGATCACGATCGACAGATGTCTGCGACACAGAGACAGTTTCGAGCTTGTCCATACCTGCGTGGCCTGCTGGACAGGGTGATACAGCAACAACCTGCAAGAGTCCTCAAGAAACAAGCAAAAAATCCAAGCACACAAGTCGCTCTCTCGCTCTCTCTCACAAGTGGAATGAGGGAAATGGGAGGTAGAAGGTGATATGATCAAAAACTGAAATTTTTGCGGTGATGGAGATGGAGATCGGATATGGTGAGGAGGATGGTGGTGATGATGATGGTGAGGTAAGAATAAGAAAAATAAGAAAAAATAAAGAGATTACCGACAATGCCGACGCCACAACTCTAAATCTTACCATCACACACGCGTCCTCAAAGCTCGATCCTCGGCAACGGCGCCAAAATTTGGTGTAGCTCAGTGATGAGTAGCACCTCCTTTAATGTCAATCCGGGAAGACGTGAGGATGGTATGATGACCTCGAGCAAGTGAAGGCACAAGTGCGTGAGTGAGAAGCACACACACATACACACACACGTGACCACAAGGTAAGACAAAGAGAGAGAAGCAATGGAGTTCTTTTAGATTACTTCAAGAGTACTCATACAAGTTCAATTCTATTACAAGCTAACCTCAAAAATGAGCTCTCTAGCTCTATTTATAGTTTTTGACTAGTTTTTGGCCTTGTCCAGACCTAGTGTCCGGCCTAGTTAAAAATAAGGTTCTCTGGCCTATTTGGAGGTTCAAATGGAGTCTAAAAAATGTGAAAACTGATAGGTAGGTACTTCTAAAGCTCTTCAAGCTCAAGGACTCCTTGGCTTGCACAAAATGAAGCTATAAAAATATGAAATGGTATTTACAATGGTTTTTAGTGATGAAATCACTATTTTTGTAGGGATTTCTTCTAACATTTTGACATACATTTCCTGGAGCTCCCTACTTGCTTCTTCTTCTTGTGGGTCCACCTCTTGGATATGCTTTAACTTCATGAAAAAAATAAATGGCCTACTTGCCAGATCTTCGTTGACTACTCTGTCTGCTTGTGCCTTCTCTGCGCTCCGACTCCCTTCGTTGACTTCCTTTTCTTGTGAGTCCTTCAGTTCCTTGGCTGCCAACAACCATCCCTTCTTTTTTTGCTACATCAACATTGCTCCTACTACTACATCCGATGCATCCACAAATATGCGAAAAGGTAAAGACCAATCTAGAGGCTACAAGATCGGTGCTACTGAAAACATCTTCTTTGATAACTAAAAGTCTCTCTTGAGCTTCAGCCCATACAAAAGGAACATCTTTCTTAGTTGAATATGTCAAAGGTAATGAGATATTTTCCAAGTACCTCAAATATCTAGCATGCCATTTAATCTAACCTACAAACCTCATTACTTCCTTTACATTAGTTGGAGCTTTTGCTGTCTGAATAGCCTTAATTTTCTTGATATCAATGGCCATTCCCTCACTTGAAATGACATGAGCCAACAAGATACCACTCCTTATTGCAATAACACTTTTAAATGGATTCAGTACCATTCTGAATTCTTTGCATCTATCAAAACAAGATCGCAAATGCATCAAGTGTTGCATCTTCTTTCCAAATATTGAAAAATCATCCACAAAATCTTGCACAAAGTCCTGCAAATATGGCTCAAAAGCTTTATGTGCCACATAATTGAATGAAGGTGGTCCATTTTTCAATCCAAAAATCATAAATGTAAACATCATCCACCAAATTCTATAATAAGTGTTGTTTTATTTTGATCCTCTTTAGCAACACAAATCTGATTATAGCCAAAAAAATCCATCTAGAAAGCTATACATTTCATGTCCAGCTACTGCATCTAAAACTACCTCACAAAAGGGCATTGGAAAAGGATCCGTATTTGTGACTGCATTCAATTTCCTATAATCCACACAAATTTGAAATTTCCCATTCTTTTTTGGAACAACAATAGTAGTAGATAATCACGTTACTTGATTTACCGGTTTAATGGATCCCACGACCAATGATTTGTCAATCTCCTCCTCCAAAATTTGGATTCATGCGATACCTTTGCTGCACCACTGGAACAACATTTGTTTTCAAATTAATGTGATATTGATGTAGTTCTGAGTCTATACCTTCTACTTGTGAATAATCCCAAGCAAAGACATCAATATACTCCTTCAACAAACAAATAAGATCTTCTAAAAATGGGTCGTCCAATTCTTTGCTTACCCTCATCATTTTTGGTTCAGCATCAGTCCCTAAATTAATTTCCTGAAGTTCATTTTCTTTCACTCTACCAGACCTTGCATAATTTTGCTCATATATTTTCTCAACCAAATTTATTACCTCCTTTTCTTGTTGATCCAATTTTTGTTGAGTTGGAATTTCTCGATTTTGCTCAAATAACTATCTTAACTTTGTTCCTTCAATTTGATCACCTACAGCTGGCTCACACCTATCCTTCAACACTTCCTCTTTCGTACCTAGTACTGCTTCCTCATCCACTTCCAATAGTGGAACCACAATTGGATTTTCCTTCAAAAAATCCTCCTCTTCATCATCCGCTGTCTCCTCAGCTAGGCTAATGGTATGGGTCATTAAAGGTTTCTCTCTTACCGACATATTCCTTCTTCCTTTCATTGGTATTATGACCTGCTTTTTCCCCTTCGTAATCACCACTATGTTTAAACCCCAATCTTGCTTTACCTTGGCCAACTTGAACCATGGTCTACCTAGAAACATCTCATACGAGTAGGTGGATTCAGACAATCGAATTACCATAAAATTGATCGTAAATGATAGTCCTGCAAGGACTATTTCCTGCTACTTCAGAATACCCAAAGGTTGAACTCTTGTCTGATCTACCATATTAACCTGAAAAGGTGCTAGAGCTAAAGCCCCATTCCCCATTTCTTTAAAGATATATTCGGATAATATGTTCACCCCTAAACCACCTTCCAACAAAACTTCATCAAACCTTCTCTGCTTATACTGTGCATGAACTACTGTACCACAAAATCCACATCAGTTGGATCAATATTATTGGTTGACATTGAAATTTCAGCCCTCTCTCCTGGCTCTGATTGTTTATCAACCAGCCTTTTCAACAATTTTTCTTTAAAAGCAAGCACTAAAGATAATAATTGATCCAGGGATAACTGTAATGGAGAATCAATAATTACCTCAAACCAGTTGTTGTCCAACTCCTGCTTAGTATTCGCCCTATCATCTTTCTTTTGTTTACATATGGATATTAAGTCATCATCATCCTATGATAAAATCTCAATTTTTTCCTGCTTGTGTTGATCCTGTTGAATCCATTTCTGTACTTGGTCTCGGATCTGCCTTTGTTCATGCCAATCAATAGGACCCTTATTTTTTGATCTTGTTACTGCCAAGACTTCAACATCCTTTGTCATAACACATTGCCGACAATCACAATTCTACTAATCCTCCTGATCCTTACCTCCAATTTCTGATGTACCCACAATCGGATCACTCTGAAGTTCTTGATCTGATAAATCAATTACTATAACATTTTCCAGAGAAGCTTGTTAGGCTTATTGTTGGTGTTGTCCTTGCTAATTATTCTGACTATATGAAATAACTGGTATACCTCTTTCCTCTCTATGTTTAACCCATAATGTGCGATTGGGACCAATCCAATGATCTAGAGTAGAGCAATACCCACATGACATCACTCTAGCTGGTCAACCTTATTGATGAACTTGTTTATTCCTTTGTTGATTTCCTTGACCTCTCCATGGATGTCTCCCTTGCTGCTACCTCTAAAAACCACCATGTCCTTGAATCGGAGTGGCCTGATTTGCTGCAACATCATTATTACCTTGATTATCCTGCCTTGAAGGTTGACCTCTATGCTTTGGGCTATATTGACATTGACTTGTAGTATGGCCTTCTTTCTCACATATTTCACAATACCTTTTTTCCTTAGGTGCAATTATTGAATACCCATGCTTTTTTAAACAACTAATCAGAGCTTCCTCCTTATCCTATCTCCCTTTTGATTTATGATGCATTCGGATAGGAATTTCTTCTTCTTCACTTTTTGAATCTGAATCTATTGTAGCTTTTCTAGAATCCGATTCTGTATTAGATTCCTCATCAAAGTTGGAATTGTTATACTTCTTCTTTGTTCTACCAAATCTTCTTTCAACTATAGCACATCTACTGCCAACACATCAAAACCATTGGCTACATCAATACTAGCGACCGCATGCATAATACTACTTCTTAATCCTTTGAGAAAATAACCTGCTAATATCTCATCAGTAGGTCTCTCATTACCTTTTAATCTTTTAATTAAAATTCTAAATTTCTAAGCATAATCTTCCACCAACATATTCTTATGTCTGATTGCTCTATGTTTTCTCAAAACATCAGAGGGAGTCTTTTCTCTTCTAAATCTTTGCAAGAATGTTGTTTTTAAGGCATTATAAGTAGCAGAATGAGCCATACCATATTGGTTGAACTAGCTCATAGCTTTTCCTTCTAGCGTGGCTGCAAATTGTTGTAATTTAACAGCATCATCATACAATGTTGGATAACCATTGGTAGTCCATTAGATTTTAAACTGAGCAAAATGACAATCTGCATCTTCTTTCGATCCTCCTCTAAATGCGTTGCTTTAACTTTGGCATTAGGAGGTGGTTGCACCATGGGTAATGGTTGAGGTATACCCCTAGGTCTTTCCCTGGTAGTCCCTGCAAGCGGATCGAATTGGAGTCGCCTTCTTACTCCTACAGCTTCTTGTGTCAAGATTAACACTCCTAAAATTCCACCCACCAGCCTTGCTTCTGCTGCACCTGATCCTCCTCCATCTTCTTCAGATTTTGAAATTGACTCTTCCTATGCCTTGTACCAATCAAATAAATCAGGAAATGGATCCATGTTACCAGCTTGTGCTTGCGAGCATGTGTAATATACTTTACCAACTCTTCACTTTCTCTTCGACATTCATTTCTTGCTTCTTTGAGCAAACTAGTGGGATTGCAAAATGTGTTGGGGTTCAAAAACACAGAACTACTCTCTCATGCAGCAGAACTCTTCAAAGAACAATCTCAAAACTAAATCACACATTCATAGAGCAAATACTCGTAAATTAACACAACAAATACACTGCTTTCTTGCTGCATCAACACATACTCAAGACTAAATCACTCAGACAGATATAAATCCACACAATGCAAATCTGATTAAGCAAAAACTTCACTAATAGCTTTCATAATATCAGGAATTACAAGATTTTTGCATTCAATCCTCACTACTACTGACAATACATAACAATACTACAAAGTTTTCTGCATTCGCTAAGCTTCTTGACTCTCCTCTTGACCTTCTTTCCTTCTTCTCTCTGGTTCTTCTCTCTTCACGACCAAAAACAAAAAACATATATATGCGCATAGCCAAATTTTAGAACAAACTACTTCATGCGACATCATCGTTACAACCAGATGATAACTAACTGTTAAAATTTTGATTCGTCAAACATCCGATTCACCACAAATCTGACCGACCAAATATCTGATTTAGCAAACAATGAATATCCGACTAAACTTCTTTTCCTGTAGAATCTTCTCCCCTTAACATTTGGTAACTTATTTATTAAATGTATTTTTCCTCATCATGGTAAGTTATTAATTAAATGTAATATTTTGCATCATGGTTTTCCAAAAAGTTATTCTTTTAGATGGAGATGTTCATTTTTTTTAATCACATTTGGGTTGCATTATTTCAAAATATGCTTATTATTCATTGTCACATTAAATTCTAGTTTTCCATGTCCATGCATGTGTCTTTACATGGAATATGCTTATGATTGTTCAATGATGGGACATGTGACGGGCCATCCATGTCTATTTTATTCTTATCAACTGAGGTCAATTGCTTCTCAACTATGAGGCATGTTATACTTTATGGAATAGTGGAATGTTAACTGGATTTTAGTGCCTTGAGGTTTTTAATGTGATTGTGTTTTGATTTAGCAGGTGAAGAATTGTGAGGGCATGAATGCACATGGATTTATTCAGATATTTTTGAAGATATTTAAAAAGATAATATTTTAGATAGTTTTTGTAAAAATAGTAGATCTCTTAGAAAGCAATGCTTTTGTAAAAATATTAGATTTCCTAGAAAGCGACTATTTGTAAACAAAGTAGATTTTTCATAAATGCACGCTTTTAGAAGCGCCACCCTCATGTATGTTCTATTCAAGACATAATGAGAAATACCTATAAATACACATACTCTTTTGATAAACTCATCTATCAGAGTATGTGGGGGGAGATTATACCCAATCTTGCATTTAGTCTCTTCTCTCTCTCTATTCTGTGTATGTTTTTGTGAGATTTCGTTATTGTACTATGTCTGCGTATGCGCATCTATAAGATCCTATCAACATATGCATAGATGATCATGCAAAATAAAGTCATTTATAGTATTGTGTAGAGAGAAAACAATGTCCTGGTAAACATAACCACAATCACTTCACACAAACTAGAGCCTGAAAACTTGAGAAATGGCCACAAAATGATACTCTCAAGGTTGATAGCACTCATGCAACCAAGAATGAAGCTTTATATGAAACATACAAAAATCTCTCAAGAAGAAATAAAGAAATCGTGTGCATGAATTTTGTAAGAATAAGAGCTCTCTTACTAACATTAACAAAGTCTCTTCAAATGAGGGGCTTGCCTTTTCTAGTGCCCCCTATTCTAGCACTTTAAAGTTTGATAACACAAAAAGAATGAAAAGAAACTCAAGTTTAGCTCGTCTTGAGGATTCCCTAGGGAAAACTCTCCCCCTATGTAGAAAAAATATCTCTCAAAGTATTCACACCTCTTTCAAGCTACAAAAGTTGCAAAAAATGTCATTGCCATTGATTGTAACACTCCCTTCTAAATCTTGTCAGACTCAACAAGAATCTTCATTGTTGTCTATGCAGGGTGGTCTTTCCATATCTTTGGATTAGATCTTGTAGATTTTGGCATTGTCCAAGTTAGTCTAATGTTGAGAAAAGGGCTTTCCTACTTGATTATTGATCTTTGTATGTGTCCTACTCCATTTTGCCTCTCATGTTAAATGAAGTCTAAATCATCATCATGTGTTTTGGATCCACATACATTGATCTTTCATGTTTGATGTAGACTTGCTTGCACGATACATGCACCGAATGGTACCAATCAATGGATTCTCACCCAAATGTTATCAATTCGAGAGATGAGTTGATGGTGTGAAAACCTTCAAGATGCGAGCAATCATGCACTCACATACACATGCAAGGAGTCTCACACATATACATATGCATAGATGCACACTTATGTAAGTAAGCCTCACTCATGCACAAGACACAAGAGTTCCCATGAAAATCACACTTTATTAAAAGATGGAATGAACAATAAGTGATACAAATGAGGTTTTGTTAGATTTTATAGGAAGCTTTTAAGAAGTGACCCTCTTTACACTCTAATGTTCAACCTAGTCAGATTATGGTCCTAAACCCTTTTTTGAGGTCCATTTGGGCATAGAAAAATCACATAAACTTCTAGAGGGTTACAAAATCAATTATCAATTTCAAGGAGTCCTCGATTTGCACAACTATGGTGTTAAATACAAGAAAAGTCTTCTATACATATTTCTAAAAGTGGGACTTTACATAACAATGGCCAATTTGAGGGCTATTTTTGGACGTTTTGAGGACCCCCATTAGCCCTTTACTTTGATAAGTGCATCCACTGTGCTCCATGCTTGGGTTCTTCATAACCTTGACCATCTTCTCTCTCTCTCTCTCTCTCTCTCTCTCTCTCTCTCTCTCTCTCTCTCTCTCTCTCTCTCTCTCTCTCTCTCTCTCTCTCTCTCTCTCTCTTTCTCTCTCTCTCTCTCTTTGACCTTTAATATTCAATGTCTCTATCTCCAACATTTGGTGATGAATTCGAGTAAAGTATGGTGCCCAACATACTTGTCATGGATTTTGATAATTGGATGCTCTTGACTTGTATTTGAAAGGAGTTGGATTTGATAAATGGATGCTCTCTTTTTGTTAAAAAGTATTTTCTAGAAAGCACTATGCCAAATTTTGTTAGCCCATAGTGACTTGATGGATAAAGGGTGCAATGCATGGGTTACGTTAAATATGTTCCTTGTGCATCGACTTTTAATGTGGCCCTACACATGTATACTTTAGAATTCATTGGAAGAATTATGGTCCAAAGAGAAGGGTATTGAGGTAGATGCTCAAAAAGTTGATCATGAGGTTTCCTAGTCTAAGAACATTGAGAATTCAAACCTAATATTTTGTTTACCAATTCTTATGAATCTTCTCTATGAGCTTGATGGTTGGAAATTCTTCACATTTGTTGTGATTTTTAGATGTTTTATCTCATTAAGTGAAGAATTTATTCCAAGTTGTGGGTGGATGTTGTTGATATAAAGCTCTAGAAAAATGAGAACCCTTCACATATAATTGTGAAGAGATGGATAGGTATCTGCTTGAAGATGAAGAGGTGTTGCAAAATCCTTGATCTACACCAGCCAAATGAACTCCATGAGTATGTGGTGGGCCCTTTTATCTTGCCAATGGATGTATTAGACACCCTATGTATCTTGGAAGATCACTCTCAAAAAGATAGATCAAAACCGATAAGTTGGAGTTAGCTCAGAGGTGAAGAACTTGCTATTTTGGTTCATACACCTGTCCAGTGTTTTGCATAATTCTCTGAGCACAACAGCAATTAGCTTACTTCCTTTTGGGGAAGTCTAGTTGTTAATCAAGTAAGTGGCTGTAGATATAACCTCAGCCCATAGATAATTAGGCAAATGCTTTTCATTTAACATGGACCTTGCAGCTTCAACAATTGTCCTATTCCTCGTTTTTGCCACTCAATTTTGCTCAGGAGTGAACCTTGTAGTTATGTCTCTTTTGATTCCTCTTTCTTGAAGAAAAGAATCAAACTCATGGGAGAAGTATTCTCCCCCTCCATCTGACCTTAGCCTTTTTACGTGTTTGATTCTCCACAAGAGCCAAATATCTCTTGAAACATGAAAAAACTTCATCTTTGTGTTTCATAAAGAATAGGATAGTCCATCTTCTGCAATCATCAATAAAGGAGACATAATACCTTGATCCAGATATTGAAGCTTCCTTGCTAGGTCCCCATACATCTGTATGAACCAACTCCAAGAGATCTCCATGCATATAACCTTTCTTCATGAATGGTAACCTGTGAGTCTTTCCAAATTGACATGCAATACACTTATAAATCATATGTTGTTTTGGCAAGTTAGGGAGTCCAAGTACACTTTGGTCCCTGCAAATTTGCTTTAATGATCTTTCACCAATATGTGCCAATCTCTTGTGCCATACCTCTAGTTCTATGAGTGTTTGATTACCATAATTGAAGAGAGCTATGTTCCTTGTGTCTTGCAACTCAAAGGTGAATAGTCTACCTGTCTTTTCTCCCTTTGCTATTCTTCTGAACCCTTGGGTAGGGTCTTCCACATATGCTCCTCCTCTTGTGAACCTGACTTGCAATCCTTTCTCTACTATCTGCCCAACACTTATCAAATTCTTTGTAATGGTAGGGACATAGAGTACCTTACTAAGTAGGTTGATGTTTCCATCAGGTGCTTTGACATTGCCTATTTTCTCCACAGGATGTCTTGTGTCATCTCTTGTTTGTACCTCATGCTTATTCCTTGGATCTTCCAAATCTGATAGGAGAGCTACATTTCCTGCCACATGATTGGAGCAACCTAAATCTATGTAGAAAACATGCTCATCAGATTTACCTTGTGGCATAGCCATGTTCATGATCAATAATGAATCCTCTTTGTTTGAGTCTTCTGTGTAGTTATTGAAGTCTCTCCTTCCTTTGTAGCCTCCTTGATAGTTTGAATGATTGTAGTTGTTGTAATTGGCATGGTAGTTGTTGAACCTTCCTCTTGAGTAGCCATAACTTCCTCTATTGTATCCTCTTCCTCTTTGATTCCTGGAATTCCTAAAGCAATTTTCAGTTGTATGATTAGTTAGTCCACAAATAGAACATGGGTTGGAGTCTTTGGATCTCCCCCTGCCTTGTCTACCTCCTCTTCCTCTACCTCTGCCATGTCTTCCTCTACCTGCATAGTTAACTTGATATGTACCTGCTTCATCATCCACTTTCTTTGCCTTTCCTTTGTTATCTTTGGACTTGCTTTTATCAGTGTATAAAGCTGAAGATAGATTACCTTTAGAGCTTTCTCCATTTTTTATAAGCTTTGCCTCTTGAGTAAGTAGTTTTCCAATGAGTGTATGGAAATCAAGTACATGCATGTCCATGTACAAATCCATAGATGTGGTGAATGCTTCCCACTTGTCATCTACTTTCAATCCATGATGACCTGCCTTACAATTTTCTCTTCATCTATTACCTCTCCAATGCTTCCCAACTGATCTGCTATGTCCTTGAGCTTTGTGTACATGGTAGCCTTGCATGTTAACAATCTTCATGGCATCTAAACATATGTTCTTTCAAATCATATATAATTGAAATGATAAAGAACACTCCATTTGGAGTTCATATGACTAGGAAAACAACTACCTAAAGGAAGATTACCCATCAAGTCAAGTTAAGCAAAAAACTAAAGTCCACAAGAAATGTTCCCAATAACTACTTGACAACCATCTATCAGATATATTTCAATCAACAAAATTCTAATCAATAAGATTTCTAACAAGATATGATATGAATTAAATGGATAAATACATAGAGAGATATCACCTTCACAAGGTGGCTATGTACAAAAAGGTATGCCACCGGAATACTTATGTGCCTTGTAGCACACTATTGAGGGCCCTTCTAGTATCCATTGGTGAGTGAATGACTAGCATATGCTTATACACCATCTCCTTCTCACTCCACAAATGTTCAGATTCAAAAGCCTTCTTTATACAGAGAGATGTGCATGGGACTTTGTGTCTCTTCACCTACCCTTGCATCTTCTCTCACTTGTTGATTTTCCACTTCTTGTCTTTTGTCCCATTACCTTGGGTGAATTTTGGTGTTCGAAATCACTCCATGTGGATAAGGTTCCACCTTTTTTTAGTGTTACATTGCTCTAATCATAATTTGGCTTTTACTCAATCCATAGATACATTTGCACCTTTGATTTAACACTCTCCTTTAAGGTTATGAGTGTACTCTCTATATTTTCAAGCCCTAACTTTCTATTGAGCTTATAAGAAACACATAAATGATGAAGAGGTGAATAATGAGAGGTGAGTATGTGTCAAACCTCATAATTGGAGCTTGAAAAAGTTCCATAACTTTCAACATGATTTGCATGCCTCTTTTGAGATGTCAAATTTGGGGCATTTGCATCATTAATTTGGCATTGAGTTTATGCAAGTTGACGGGGGAATAGCTTTGTGTCAAACGAAATATATTGATACATTATTGAAGCATTTTGGCCTTGAAGATTGTAAACCTACCGCCACTCCTATGGAGACAAGTTTATAGTTGAGTCTTCATGATACTTGAGATGCATTTGATGTTGTTCTCTAATAGCATGCTGTTGGATGCTTGATTTACTTATGCATAACTTAGCATGATAGCCAGTTCATTGTCTCTCATATGAGTAGGTTTATGCATTGCCCATGTGTCAAACATTGGCAGGCGATTAAGCACCTCTTTTTCTACTTGAGTGGTACCCAAATGCTTGGATTGTTTTATCCCAAGGGCGGATCACTACCATGAGATTTACATGTTTTTTTTTACTTTGATTGGGTTGGTTGCTATGATGCTCGTGTGTCCACTAGTGGCTTTTGCTTCATGCTTGGTCGCTCATGCATACCTTGGTTGAACAAGAAGCAACCTTTTGTGGCCACTTGCAGTTTTGATATTGAGTATAGGGAAGCTTTCACAACCACTATTGAGTGTGTGTGGCACATATGCCTTTTGGCTGATTTGGGTGTTGGTGAGTCTTCTACCACCACCATCTTCGCTGACAGTCAAAGTGCATTGCTAGTTGTGAGGAACCCTATGTTCCATGCTTGCACAAACCACATTGAGATGCATTATCATATGTCAGGGAGAGGTTCTCTACAAGAGAGATCAGTTTGGCATATGTGCCTACACAGGATAACATTGCAGATCTTTTCACAAAGGCTTTGCCTCCGAAGAAGTTTAAAGATTTCTGCAAAGATTTGGGCTTACTTACTTTTGTGGGTTGATTTCTTGATATACTTTGGTAGTGATGTGTGTGAACATAGTTAGGATGATCAGGGCACTTTTTTTCCCTCTTTAGGAGGTTTTTTTATCCTGGCTCATATACATGCCTATAAACCTAATGGGTTACTTATCTTTGACATTCACTTGGTAATACATTCAGTATTGTGTGTTGTGCTCCAAGCTTCTTCTTCTTCCTTGTGTTGTTTGTGTGCTTCCACAGACCTCAAACAACAACACCATCAACTTGTTATTATATGGCCAAGGTGTACTCCAAATGATTGTATGTTGCATTGCATATTCTGTAAGGCCCCCATTTTGAGAAAAATCCAGTTATACATCACCATATTGATGTGCATTCCAACTTACGTGTGTTAATATATTTTGATAGTGATGTGTGTGAACACACTTAGGACCTTTGGGGCACTTTTTTCCCTTGTTAGGAGATTTTTTTCTTGGATTGTATATACATCTATAACCCTAACAATATACTTATCTTTGCACATTCACTTAGTAATACACTAAATGTTGTGTTGCAAGCTTCTTCTTCCTCCTCATGTTGTTTTTCTGTTTCTCTTGCCCTCAAACTCCAACAGTTGGTATCAGAGTACATCGTCTCTTTCTACAAGAAATCATAGACATCATTTCTATCATTATCTCATAATCACATGAAATTTGGTGAGCATACTTAGAGTCATTAGCACTTCATAATAACTTTGTTTTGTGGTGTTTAAATTTTTATTTCAACTCATTTTGAGCTCTAAATACATTATCATAGTGATTATCTAGAGAATTTTGTCCTTTTGTGCCAAATATATAGATGATTTTTGGTTTTCCAATACAAGCTGCTCAATGTCTACTATAAGTCACTCCAATGCAATTGGGTATTTTAGTTCAATTTTTTAAGGGTATAGACACTATCCATGGCTAAAAAAATGACGTATTTTGTATTTCGGCTATTAAGGATAAGTTGGATGTTTCTAACCACCCATTGTGGGCATACATGATGTGATACATAATGGTAGTAAAAGGCTTGTGGAATTTTATGTTGGGTGTTGAAATATGTCCTCTTACATCTATATATATTCCAACAAGTCATGCAGGTGGTGTTGAAGATGATGATCTTCATCTTCTTGATCCTAATTGCACTTCCTACTACACCTACTACATAGAAGCTTTATTTGGATAGTAGGGATTCACAAACACATGCATTAATAGCTTTACCTATCAAACATGCCATTATCCCTCACATTCTCTCATGTAAAATAGCCAAGGATGCTTGGGATACTCTTTCCACGCTATACTAGACAAGAAATGAGGCGTTTGTTGCTTGCCTTTCAGACCATTCCATAACAATAAAATGCAAAGGAAACACCACTGAGGCCTGAGTGAGTAAAAGTTTCATCTAATTTACTATCTCCCAAAGTCTACACCAACTATTTTGGTATAGACTTTTCATCATCAATATTTGCACTCTCATCAATATTTGCACTCTCATCAATATTTGCACTCTCATCAATATTTGCACTCTGATCAATATGTGCATCATGAGTATTTGCATCAGAAATGGAATGATATGTGTTTTCATTTAAAACTTGCATAAGCTAAGAAGTTGCCTCACTAAGAGATACATTTTGTTTGTCCTCTAATGAAAAGAGAGGCAATAATGTATCATACACATCCTTTAATCGCATTAATGTGTTGATATGTTTTGATAGTGATGTGTGTGAACACACTTAGAACTGTTGGGGCATTTTTTTTCCCCCTTTAGGAGGTTTTTTTCGTAGCTTATAAATATGCCTATAACCCTAATGATTCACTTATCTTTCATACATTCCCTTGGTAATACATTTTGTATTGTGTTGTGCTCTAAGCTTCTTTTTCTTCTGTGTGTTGTTCATGTGCTTCTCCAGACCTTGAACTCCAACAATTGGCATCACACCAAGTCACTACTTCATCTATGGCATCATCCACACCCCACTTGTCACAATCTTAGAGTCGCAAAAAATTGGTGAGCATAATCCGACTCCAAGTTTTGTGCCATTGAAATTTGGATATGTGCTCCTTTTGGCCTTTGAACGCACTATCATAGTGACTGTGTAAGCAGTTTCATCCTTTTGTGCCAAACATAATATAGGTTTCGATTCGCCATTACAACCATCTCAAAGTCTTTTGTAGGTTAGTAGAGCTCAATAGGTTGTTTCTGTTCAACTTTTTGAGATACAGTCATTGTTTTGCATCAAGGTATTTAGTCACTAGCCATGGTTTAAAGAAATGATGTATTCCATATTTTGGATATTGAGGATAAGTTGGATGGTACTAATTACCCATTGTGGGCATATATGATGCACCATGTGTTGATAGCACAAGGGCTATGGAATATTGTGCAGGATGTTGAAAAACGTCCTACAACACTTACAAATACAGTTATTGAAGCTGATGTAGAGGATCTTGAAGATGATGATCTTCACATTTGTGGTAATGTTGTGGTTCATATTGCACATATTTCATAGAAAATTCATTGGGATGGTAGAGATCCTCATGTGCATGCATTGATAAGTTTGTCTTTCAAAAGTTCCATTATCCCTCACATTCATTCTTACAAGATAGCAAAGGATGCTTGGAATATGCTTACAACTTTATACCAGGCAATAAATGAGGCTCATGTTGCTTCTCTCTAAAAACAATTGGAGAGTGAGCATATGAATGAAGGAGATTCAATGGACCATTTTTTGAAAAGGATCAAAGATTTGAAGGAGCAGTTGATTCTTGCTCATGAGGTCTTGCCATATAGTTCACGTGTGCAGAATGTTCTTAATGATCTTCCAAATTCATATTAGAGTTTTGTTTCTACTCTTTCATTGATGATGAAAGGAAATCCAAATGTCTTAAAGTTTGAGGATTTAGTCTTTGTTTTGTTGTAGAAAGATCAGTTCAAGAAGAACATGTCAAATATGCATGTTGTAGATCAAGCTTTCTTAGCTAGTCAGAACGACAAAGGTAAATGGAGCTTGTCTACTAATAAGTAGAAATCTGTTAATGTTGCACAGTCAAAGAAGGAAGCCAAAGGTGACAAGAGAACATGGAAGTAAAAACACTTTTGCAAATTTTGTAATGCAAATATCATGTCATAAAGAGTTTCCCTAAACTGAATGCAAAAGAGGCAAAGAAGAAAGAGGTTGGAATGGTTGTTGTAGAGGCTTCTACATTTAAAATGTGTCTACTTATCTTCTTCATAATGAAGAATGGGCATTTACTACTATTTGTAGCCATGACCCATCTTGTCATGAGGAGTGTATGTCTGCAATCGACTCAGATGTTTGGTACTTTGATAGTGGGGCAACCAAACATAGTACCTCATAGTGCAGTTTTGTCAATACACTTGAGCTTGCTTCTACAAGGAATAATGTCACATGTGCTAACAACTCCTCTTTGTATAATGGGAGTTGGTAAGATCATTCTAACTAATGCTCATGGCACTTCATTCACATGGTCAAATGCTTTATATGTGCCAAGGATTAGGAAAAATCTTGTGTCAGTTTCAACATTAGCCAAGATTGGTTGGATTGTCAAATTTGTTCATGATCTCTCAAATGGTGATGTTATTAGTGCTTCTGGAATTTTATGTCGGGGCTTTATAAGTTCATATACTATGCAAATGCATGTGTACAAGATTCTCAGGCTATCTCATATGCAAAGCTTTGGCATGCACACTTTGGTCATATGAATTTTGCTAGTTTGCTTCACCTCCAAAAATTTGAAATAGTTTCCTCTCTCTCCAAACTTAAGGCACCTTGTAAACATCTCTATGAAGGTTTTATTTTGGGCAAAAATGCAATGTTCTTCCTTCACAAAAGATGGTTCGATTTGAGCTACTCATAAATTGCAACTTGTTCATAGTGATGTCTATGGTCTTATGCACACACCTTTATTTGGGAACTACCTTTAATGCATGACTTTAGTTAATGACTTCTCCAAGCATGCATGGTTGTATCCATAAGAAAAGTCCAAAGTGTTTATGTTTCTGTCAGTATGTAAATTGGGCAGCCTCCATTCCGTTCGAGGGGGGAGTAAATGTCTTTTAATTTTAATGTATTTTTAATGAGCCCATTTCTTTTAACCAAGCACGAAATTCAAAAAATTGGATGGCTACTATGCAATCACAATATGATGTTATTATTAAGAATGGTACTTGTTCTTTATGTGATTTTCCTCTAGGAAAAAGGCCATTGGCACTAAATGGGTATACAAGCTGAAACGTAAGCTTGGTGGAATGATTGATGCGTATAAGGCTAGGCTTGTTGCCAAAGGTTATGCTCAAGGAAGAGGAATTTATTTTGATGATACATGTGTTCCCACATGCCAAATTGCCACCATTTATAGCATTTGTGCACTTGCAACTCATCATGTGTTGGAATGTACATCTATTGGACATTAAATACATGAAAAATGGTATGTATTTCAGCTCCATTATTCTGATGCAAAAAAAGGGCATTGAAACAAATTATGCAAGTTGAGAAAGGAATTATATGGTTTGAAGCAAGCACCATGTGCTTCGTATCACCTACTTGCTAGCACATGGTTTTAAGAAGAGTTGAGTTGAGAGCACCTTATATGTTAAGAATGTCCCTCATGTACTTCTGATAATTGTTGTATATGTTCATCAACATGTTGCTCACTAGTCCTAATGAGAAGCATATTGTTGAATTTAAGGTTGATTCGCATGCCTATTTTGAGATGTCTGATTTGGGACCTTTGCATCATCATTTTAACATTCAGTTTATGCAAGTTTATGGGAGAATAGTTATGTCAAAAAGAAAATTGACACATTATTGCAATGTTTTGGCCTTGAAGATTGCAAATATATTACCACTCCCATGGAAAAACACATTTACGATCAAGTCTTCATGATGTTGGAGATGCATTTGATGTTGGAGATGCATTTGATGTTGTTCTCTATCAACAAGTTGTTGGATGCTTGATTTACTTCTACATAATAGGGCCTAATATTTAGTTTTTTGAATCTCAAATGAGAAGTTTTATGCATTTCCCAAGTGTCAAGCATTGGCAGATGGTTAATTGCATCTTTCACTACTTGAGTCGTACCTAGCTACTTGATTGTTTTATCCCAAGGGGGATCATTACTATCAGACTTACATGTTTTTTTTTAATTTGATTGGGTTGGTTGCTATGACAATCATGTATCCACCAGTGGTTTTTTCTTCATGCTTGGTAGCTCATGCATATCTTGGTTGAGCAAGAAGCGGTGCACCTACTATGGCCACTTCTAGTCGTGAAGTTGAGTATAGGGAATCTTTCACAACGACTATTGAGTGTGTGTGGCTTTGATACCTTTAGGCTGATTTGAGTGTTGGTTAGTCCACCATCTTCATTGATAGATAGAGTGCATTGGAAGTTGTGAGAAACCCTCTGTTGGATGCTCGCACAAAGCAAATTGAAGTGCATTATCATTATGTCAAGGAGATGTTCTATATTGGAGAGACCAGTTTGGCTTATGTGCCCACATAGGATAATGTTTCAAACCTTTTTCACAAATGCTCTACCTAGGGAGAAGTTTGAAGCTTTTTGAAAAGCTTTCAGATTACTTCCTTTTGTGGATTGATCTCTTTCCACATAGCTTGGCACTTCCTTATACATGAGTGTGAGTTTCTTGTTCACTACATCACCTCCAGGAGGGACTTATTGACATATTTGTGTAGTGATGTGTGTGAAAACACTTGGGACTTTTGGGGCACTTTTTTCCCTCTTTAGGAGGTTTTTTCACCCCAGCTTGCATATATACCTATAACCCTAACAGGTCACTTATCTTTTCTACATTAACTTGGTAATACATTTTGTATTGCTATAAGTATCTTCTTCTTCCTTGTGTTGTTTGTGTGCTTCCACAGACCTTGAACTCCAACATGATGTCTCCTTGATACATGAAAGTAAACATTGCACAAGATCCTCCACAAAAGGTACTTCACATGTAACCAGAAGTTTTTAAATTTGTGGATGCCTTTGCTCTTAGAACTATACCCAACAAAAATACATATAATAGCATTATCATCCGATTTCTTGCATTATTGTTACAACACTAATGCATATGCTAAACAACCAAGAACATGTAGATGAACAACATGTGGCTTACAATCGTGTCAAACTCCATAAGGAGTTATAAAATTTAATGCTTTCATAAAACACCTATTAATTACTTATGGAGCAGCCCATGCTTGCTAGCTTAGCCAATTGGGTACTCCACCTCTCAAGCTTCGGGGTGGGGTTCAACCTTCGCATGCTACAACAGGACACCCTTCATCATTTGTGATGAGAAGTGTAAACGAGCCCCTTTATGGGAGTGTGGACCTTTGAGCACTCGATCAATCGAGGCCTTTGGGCTACCAAGTTCAAATGAGTCCTCTCATTTGGCCCCAAGACCATCCCTTCCCCGTTTTACCTTAGCATACCTTTGAGCTCTATATCCTAGTCATGCTACACATTCTGTTGATTTCGTGACAAAAGCTTGTTCACTAACAAGACTGCGGAAAATTGCCACGACTCAACTAGAACTAAGCTAGAGTGATATTAGAACATCTCTATAATCATCAGTAGCTTAGCAACCTTCTGAAACTGAAAACTTTATAACTGTATTTAGTGAAAACTGAAAATTCACTTTACAGAAAGCTTCGCGTTTCCTTCAAGCTTCAATTCTGAACTTATTTACTTCAGACTTTACACTACTGCATTTGCTTACAGTTAGATAATCTTTTTGTTACTTAACTATGCCAAAATTATGTTTTGAACTCACCAGAATTTCACTGGAACTTCACCAGACTTCCACTGGACTGTTATCGGATTGTCACCGTAATCTTACTGGAATCTTACCGGAATCAACTGCAATTCGGTTTGTAATTACTTCAAATGATTGTTGATGAAGTAAAGAAGTAATACCAGAGCTTTCTTCAGTAATTGAACTCTTTCTAAAGTTTAAGAAAAAACTTCACCAGTTTAGGATGCCTTTTTACGGTTAGACTTTGTACTGTGTACTTGTCCCGTTTCAATAAACTCTTTTGATCAACTTATAGTTGAGACTTCTAGCTTCAAGATGAGCTATCACTCATGAAAAACTTTACATTGTGTTACGAGATTTAACTCTCAGAAGTACCAGAAAATGTTTACTGAGAAAACTGTAATTGTTAACTAACTTTCACAGTAACATGAAATAACTCAGATTTCTTCACATATGAAGAATGCGCTCAATCTTCTACATTAACATGTGTTTTCTATTAGAGAAGATGTGTACAAAATATCTTGGCCTCACTTTGCTCATAGCTATGGAAAACTCTCCTACTCTAAGTAGTTATTCCTTACCATCTCTCTCAGATGAATACCCGACAGTTCAGGTTCTATTATTCATCTCTACATACGCAATCTCTGGGGTCTTCTGTATATCTAATCTCAATTTCTATATGCGCTATTCTATTCCGGTTCTATGCGCTCTCTCTTCTCCTCTCATATCATTCTTATTCTTCTATCTCTCATATATATACATTTTGATCCAAGATTCAAACTCATAATTCTGGAAGTTTCTACGTTGTAATTAGAGGCGTGAATTTGTCCCTTCACTAAGGCTTTTTTCTGACTGTTTTGTTTCTGCTTCTCTTTGTCTTTCTTCGTCTTTAAATCTGTCTGTATGTCGAATTTGTGAGTGATTCTTCAACAGCTCCCCCTCAATCACTAATTTGCATTCTCTGATCTTTCATATATTCTTCTTTCTTTTATTCCTACCATTTCTTTGAATCTGCTTGTCTTTACTCCATCCAAGATCTTCGTCAGAATATCTGCAATCTGATCTTTTGTAGGAGTGAATACTATTTCAATCTCCTTCTCCATTACCTTTTCCCTTAGGAAATGATATTGAATCTCTATGTGTTCTGTTCTTGCATGAAATATTGGATTTGCTGCAAGATACAACGAGCTCATATTATCTCCATGTATGATATGTATACCTTGATCAATACCCATGCTTTTGAACAAGGTTTGCATCCATATCACTTCTTTAGCTGCTTCCACAAGTCCTTTATATTCTGCTTCTGTTGACGATAAAGCCACTGTGTGTTGCTTCTTTGAACACCAGCTTACAAGCTTATCTCCTAGGTATATCATATAACCATGTGTTGACCTTCTGTCATCTTGACTTCCTACCCAATCTGAGTCACTGTATGCTCTCAGCTTTATATCTGACGTATAAGGATAATATAATCCTTCCTTTATAGTTCTTTTGATATATCTAAGAACTCTTTGTCCTGCAACCCAATGTTGATCCTTCGGACAATGCATGAATTGTGAGAGAACTCCCACTGCATAACTGAGATCAAGTCTTGTTAGCGTAGCATAAATCAAGCTTTCCACTAACGACTGATACTTCCTCATATCTTTAAACTCTACACCACCATATTTGTTGAGTTTATGATTTACTTCAAGCGGTGTTGAAGCTTCTCTGCAATTCTCCATGTTAAACTTCTTCAGTAAGTTTAGGAGATACCTTTCTTGTGAAACATATACACCATGATCTGTATATGTAACTTCCATTCCAAGAAAATATGATAATTTTCCTAGATCACTGATCTTGAACTCTTTTTCAAGCAATCTCTTTACCTCTTTGATTCCTTCATCTGAGGTTCCTGTGATTATTATGTCATCTACATAAATACAAATGTAGATCATACCTTCATCTGTTCTCTTAACGAGTAGACTTGCATCAGCCTTTGAGCTTTGGTATCCAAGGTCATTGAGATACTTCACAAGTCTGTAATTCCAAGCTCTTGGAGCTTGCTTCAATCCATAGAGAGCTCTTCTTAATCTGCAAACATGATCTGGGTAACTCGAACTTTCAAACCCTTCAGGTTGTTCCATGTAGACTTCATCTGATATATATCCATTTAAAAATGCATTCTTTATATCCAGCTGATTTAGCTTCCATCCTTTTGATGCTGGTATAGCAATCAATGTCCTTATGGTTGACATCTTTGCCACCGGACTAAACGTCTCATCATAATCTATGCCATGTGTCTGAGCATAGCCTTTGACCACCAGTCTAGCTTTGTATCTGGCTATCCTTCCATCTGCAAGTTTTTTAACTTTGTAAACCCATTTATTTCCAATCACTTTCTTACCATTTGGTTTTGGAACAAGTTCCCAAGTCTTGTTCTCTTCCAGCGCATTGAACTCCTCCTTCATTGCTTCTTCCCATTGTTTCTTACCTTTCGCTTCACTGTAATTCTGAGGTTCTTCATCTTCCTTTACTAAGTAAGCATAGTTTTTTTGAGTCAAATAAGAAGTGTCATAGGAATACCTTGTTGGTTGTTTCCTTACTCTGTTTGACCTTCTTAGCTCATATTCTTCATGTGTATCTGAATACACATCTTCGTCACATCTTGGTTCATCCTCGTTTCTCATACATGATCCAATCCTGGACGTACTTGCCTGCATATTCTCTTCATCTTCATTCACCTGCATATGTGATTTTCCTTTTTCTTTTCTTCTTATCTCTTCTTCAAGTGCTTCAACACTATGCTCTTTATCTGTATACCAGCTCTTTCCTTCATCAAATGTCACATCTCTGGAAACAGTAAACTGTTTGGTTAGAGGACTCCATAACCTGTAACCCATCTGTTTTTCATCATATCCGATGAACACGTATTTTTCAGCTTTTGGTTCAAGCTTATGTCTGAGTTGTGATGGTACATAAGCATAAGCAACCGATCCAAACACTTTACAATGATCAAGTGTTGGTTTCTTGCCCCACCAAGCTTCATAAGGGGTCATCCCATTCAAAGCTGTACATGGTAATCTATTTACCAAATATGTAGCTGTATTTACAGCCTCAGCCCAAAGATAATTTGGACAATTCTTCTCCTTTAGCATTGCTCTTGCAAACTCAACTAGAGTTCGGTTTCTTCTTTCTGCTACTCCATTTTGTTGCGGTGTATACCTGCAAGTTATTTCTCTTTTGATACCTGCATTCCACATATAATCATTGAACTCTCGAGAAAAATACTCCTCCTCCATCAGACCTTAGTCTTTTGAGTTTCTGTCCTGTAAGTCTTTCAGCATATGCATGAAAATGCCTGAAAGCTTCAAATACTTTTGACTTCTCTTTCAAAACATAAAGAGTTATCCATCTTGTTGCATCATCAATAAAAAGAACATAATACCTTGAGCCGCTGATAGATCCTTCTTTTGTTGGTCCCCATACATCTGTATGTATGAGCTCTAACACACCATCGTGTTTGTACCCTTTCTTCTGAAATGGTAACCTGTGGGCTTTTCCCATCTGACAGGTTTCGCACTTGTGAATCATATGTTGATTCTTCATATTTGGTAATCCTCTCACGGATTGTTTTTCTACCATAGTTTTGATTCCTGTTTCATTAAAATGTCCTAACCTCTTATGCCAGAGGTCTAGCTCTGTAAATACCTCATCACCATGTGTGATCAAGGCTTGACCAACATTCCCTTGTACTTTCAGAGTAAAAAGTCTACCTTCCTTTTTACCATGGACAATTTGATTGTATCCATTCTCTGGATCTTCAACAAATACTCCTTCATTTGTAAACCTGACTTGAAAACCTTTTTCTACTATCTGACCCACACTGATCAGATTTTTCGGGATTGTTGGAACATACAAAACATTTGTTAGTAGGTCAGCTCCATTCTTACACTTTACTTTTCCAATTGACCTTACATTATGTTTTGTGTTATCACCTGTCTATACTGTATGATTTGAAATACCTCCTTCAAGTTCTGATAACAATTCTATATTTCCTGACAAATGATTTGAACAACCAGAGTCAATATAGAATACCTTAAGGTCTTCATTTTCTGACACACTTATCGAGTTCATCATCAACGTCGTATGATCATCATTCTGTGTATCATTCACATAGTTATAGTAGGTAATGTTGTGAGACTGATTCTGTCCCCAACTTCTTGCTCCACCTCTACCATATCCGCCTCTTTGGCTTTATCTACCTTTTTGATATCTTCCGCTTCTGCCTCTACTGTTATTGTTCTGATTCTGACTTGATCCTTGAGAATTATGCCAGCAATCATGAGCCAAATGATTGCTTAATCCACAGATCCAACAAGTCTTCTTGTTGTTAGTCTGATTACCTCTTCCTTTACCTCTTTTTCTGACGTTACCTCTTCCTCTTGCAAAATTTGCTTGAGTAGACATCTCTTCTTCATCTTTTTCTTTACCTTTATCATCTTTCTTCTTATTCTTTGCGTACATAGCCGAACTATGTCCTTTATCTCCATCTGTCTTCAAATCTTGCTCAAACGTTAGCATTAGTCCAAGCAACTGATTTAAATCTGGTACAAAATGATTTAAAGAGAGTTCATTTGAGAGTACGAAAGGTTTCCACCTTTCATCTCCTCTCAAACCTACAAGCACTTGCGCTATTAACCTGTGGTCTTTGATATCTTCATTAATCGATCCAAGACTGTCCGCCAAGTCTTTCATCTTAGTGACATAATCACTAATGCTTTGACTTTGCTTTTTCTTGAACGTTGTAAACTCTGACCATAAGCTAGCCTTTCTAGCTTTTGTCGTATTTTGGAAATGATCTTCCAAAGCACTCCATATATCTTTCGCTTTCTCCAGACCTCTAATGTGTGGTAGTAGATGATCTGTAACGGTATTGTAGATATAAGCTCTTGCCGTTGCATCTTTCTTCTGCCACAGCTTCAAAGCTTCTAACTCTTCTTTCTTCGGTTGACTGTCGTCTTCAAAATTTGGCTTCTTTTCTTCTCTTGTCACATATATCATTAAGTCCTTACTCATAAGTAAGGCTTCCATGCGCATTACCCATGCGGGATAATTATCTCTGTCCAATTTGTAAATAGAGATATGACCTGCCATAATCTTCTTGATTCTGTTACTTCCGGTGAGTGTAATGTTAAAAGGTTTTACCTTTTACAAACCTTTACCCTTGAGAATGACTTCGGAACGTTTCTTGGCGTCGTTTGTTGTTGATCACTTCAGCTTTCACCTTTCTTGTGAAAGTTCTTCGAATTCTCTTGTATCTTTACTTCCGTTTCTACTTCTGAGAAACCTTTTCTGCTCTTCAGAACCTTTCTGCTCTGATACCACTCGTTGATTTCGTGACAAAAGCTTGTTCACTAACAAGACTGCGGAAAATTGCCACGACTCAACTAGAACTAAGCTAGAGTGATATTAGAACACCTCTATAATCATCAGTAGCTTAGCAACCTTCTGAAACTAAAAACTTTATAATTGTATTTAGTGAAAACTGAAAATTCACTTTACAAAAACCTTCGCATTTCCTTCAAGCTTCAATTCTGAACTTATTTACTTCAAACTTTACACTACTGCGTTTGCTTATAGTTAGATAATCTTTCTGTTACTTAACTGTGCCAAAACTATGTTTAGAACTCACCAGAATTTCACCGGAACTTCACTGGACTTCCACCGGATTGTTACCCGGACTGTCACCGTAATCTTACTGGAATCTTACCGGAATCAACTGCAATTCTGTTTGTAATTACTTCAAATGATTGTTGATGAAGTAAAGAAGTAATACCTGAGCTTCCTTCAGTAATTGAACTCTTTCTGAAGTTTAAGAAAAAACTTCACCAGTTCAGGATGCCTTTTTACGGTTAGACTTTGTACTGTGTACTTGTCCCGTTTCACAAAACTCTTTTGATCAACTTATAGTTGAGACTCCTAGCTTCAAGATGCGCTATCACTCATGAAAAACTTTACACTGTGTTACGAGATCTAACTCTCAGAAGTACCGGAAAATGTTTACTGCGAAAACTATAACTGTTAACTAACTTTCACAGTAACATGAAATCACTCAGATTTCTTCACATATGAAGAATGCGCTCAATCTTCCACATGAACATGTGTTTTCTATTAGAGAAGATGTGTACAAAATAGCTTGGCCTCACTTTGCTCATAGCTATGGAAAACTCTCCTACTCTGAGTAGTTATTCCTTACCATCTCTCTCAGATGAATACCCGACAGTTCAGGTTCTATTATTCATGTCTACATACGCAATCTCTGGCGTCTTTTGTATATCTAATCTCAATTTCTATATGTGCTATTCTATTCCGGTTCTATGCGCTCTCTCTTCTCCTCTCATATCATTCTTATTCTTCTATCTCTCATATATATACATTTTGATCCGAGATTCAAACTCATAATTCTGGAAGTTTCTACGTTGTATATTAGAGGCATGAATTTGTCCCTTCACTAAGGCTTGATTTTTTGACTGTTTTGTTTCTGCTTCCCTTTGTCTTTCTTTGTCTTTATATCTGTTTGTATGTCAAATTTGTGAGTGATTCTTCAACACATTCAACCCCTACTTTGTGGATACTAGGGTCCCATGGATGTTGTGCCCACATCACTTGTACTTTCAATTAATTAAAGCTTAATTAGAAGAGTAGCTCTCTATGATCAAGCTTCCTATAAACATTATAATATAAAAACTACATATGAAGCACATATTATGGCCTCAAACTAAAAATTATGAGATTAAATGTGACTTTTGACCATACACCTTGCCCTTTCCATGAGAGACCTATTTTTTCTTTATGCAACAGCATTTCTTTTTTAGTTTATATGGCACTTTAGATTGGTTTTTTATCTCACACTATGCCAAAGAATGCATTGAATTTAGTAGACATACTCCCTCCTTGATTAGACTAGAGGCACCCATTTTAAATGTTGATAAAATTTTAGTCATAAGCAAGAATTGTTTGAGGCACATAAATGCTTCAAAATTTGAATGTAATGGGTAGATCCATGCATGCCTAGAAAAGTAATCAATATTCGGCCAAACTTCAACTTTAGAAAAAAAAAGTAATCATCTCTTCTTACTAGAAACAAAATTTTCATCTCCAAAACAAATAATAAACCTATCTTGCTTGGACTGGTGATTATAGCAAAGCAAGTACTAACTTCTTAAATCTCAAGGAATTTGGATTTCCTTTCATCATCAATCAAAGTCTCCAAGGAAAAACTTTGATAAGCCCCTTTGCAACCAATACATGTCACAATATGTATGGTCATGATGCGTAATTGGAACCATCCAACTTATCCTTAAGAGCCAACATGTGAAGCACATCATTGTCCTAAGCCATATTCGGTCAATTTACCTTGATGCAAGAAATTGGATGTCTCTCAAAAACATTGAACAAAAAAAACCCAATGGAGCACCATTAGACTTGTAGAGAACTTTGAGATGCATGTACAAGTGAACCAAAAATTGTATATATATTTGGCACAAAACGACATAAAGAATTGCGTGTCCAATCAAAAGAATAGTGCATTTTGAGCTTGAAATAAACTCAAATTGATTTTTTTGATGTGCAAACGCCTCTTAAGAGATTCATCTTGAAGTACACATACACCACTAATATTATGGTCACCAATTTTCTTAGCGATTTGAGATAGTGATTTGGGGTGTGTCGATGATGCACCTTAAGAAGCTATCATGATCTAATACCAATTGTTGGATTTTGGGGATCCAGAATGCACAAAATCAACACGACGAAGAAGAAGAAGCTTAGAAGAACCACAGTAGGATCAACAAAAATTTCAAAGAAAGTCCTCTCATCAAAGGACCCAAGCATATGCCAAATCCATTTGTATATGAGTTCCTAAGAAATTATTGGAGGCTCAAAAAGCTAACTAAGATCAAAAAGCTATAAGTGATAAGGCTTAATCCTTTGAACGTATCAAATCTAAAATCCAAGATCAAGTTTCCCACATATCTACCAAGATCCAAGCAACCGACAATAGAGATGGATACAACTCATGACCAAACCAACTAGTTCAAGGGGCTCAATGTTCTTCTCCACCTAAGTCTCTCCATTTACACCCTATACATCAATCCTCACAAGGAAAACAAGTGTGAAGATATAAAAATCTTCAACCACTACTGCTTGATAGTGGATATTCCTCTAAACACACATCTTTTCTTGTGTGCCTGTATGCATAAAGAGGGCCATATTCCATGACCTTGCATCTAGGCACTATTGGTTTATCAATGATCACCCAACACCTGCTCTAGGAGGGGGAGGAAATCTTCTACATGCATATGATCAGTTTTATTCCTCTATTTTTTTCTCATTTTTCATTTTTCCCTCAGTCAACTATAAATATTATGGCAGCAAAAAAGGGGGGGAGGGGGGCAGAATTAAAGAAAAGAAAAAGGAAAGAAAGAAAAAAAATGAAAAAAGAAAAATATGAAAATTTTAAAAAAAAAAGAAAAGGAAAAAGGGAAAATTTGGGAAAAATGAAAAATGAAAAAGGAAAAAAGGGAACAAATTTTGAAAAAGGGAAAAAGGAAAAGAATGGAAAAAAAGAAAAAACAAAAGAAAATTTTTTTTTAAAAAGAAAGATTAAAAAAAAAAAAGGAAAAAGGTGAAAAAACGAAAAAAAGAACCAAAAAAAATAGAAAAAATAAAAAGCAAAAAACAAAAGAGAAAAAAATTTGAAAATTGAAAATTCTTAAAAATTAAAAAGTAGTAAAAATTTAAAAATTAAAAAAAATAAAAAAGAAAAAAGAAAAATAGAAAATACAAAATAGAAAATAGAAAATATGCATCCAAGTCAGTTTGAGGTCCATTCCAGGCAATTTCAGCATAGTTACGTGGAACGGGGACGAATTCCGGGACAAGGATGGGTCCAGGTCCTACAACAGCATTGGCTGATAAGGTGGGTCCCAAGACACAGCCCGGAACAGGAGTCTGGGATGGGGAGGGGAAGGGTAGGTGCGAAGCTCAAAGAGGGGGGGAGGGGGGACATTACATAGAGAAAAAAATCAATACAAATATAGAATGGACATGGAAGCCTATGGTGTTTCACTTGCTACATTCATTTGAGTCTTTCAACTTTTTTCTTTTTTTTTTTTAAATGGAGGTTCGACCGAGGCCTACTCCCCCTGAACTTTGAAATTGCAACTGTACAAGGGCATAGTACCCATGGGACCCCCCTTATCCCGCAAGAACAGGGGTTTACAAGACTGTGTTAAACGGCAGTCACAACTACCGCGAGGATGAACAAACGGTGGCACCTCAGCCACATGCAACATCTTTCCAAGATACACTGTCCCTTACATGTTGCTGCCAGGGATTGAACCCTTGCCCCTACCTCAAGAGGCGAGAGGCCCAACCACTAGGCCAGCGAACTGGGACGAGTCTTTCAACTTTGACATCTATTGATTTCATATTATTAATTTTCTAGACTCAATATACAACAAGCATGATTCATGGCATATGATACATGTCATATTCTGTGTAAGCCGCTTTTTTTTTGGCTTTAAAAATTGAAAAGATAATGCATATTGGGGATGGATCACCCCCCCAGGCCGTTCCTGACATGGGATGGGGCATCCTGGACAATCCAGGGCACTAGGACAGCCGGGATGGGATGGGTCCCATTTTGACCCCCATCCCCTGTCACGATGCTCTTCAATGTTTTTCTACCTTGCACAGCTCAATGATTTTACAGTTCTTGTGATATCTGATAAATGGAAAAGGAGAAATGTGGAACATCTCTTTCTCAAACATAGACACCAGCAGCCAGCCACACATTGGTAGCCCATGAAAAATACTTAGCCTCATCACACATCCTTACTTATCTCACTGGCCAACTCCTACAAATCATGATAGGTTCTGCTTGCCCTGATTTTCCAGATTGTATGGGATGATGTCTTCCCTTATATTTGTGATGTACCAACCACATACACAATTGTAATGATTGTAACTCACAGACTGCCACCTTTGTTACACATACCATAAAAACATATTCTTAAAGGTTGTTTTGTTTCTGCCATATATATGATTACGAAGTTGTCATGCTACAACAGGCTAGGATGTACAGGTTCCCCTGTTTATACAGCAAACATTTTCAGATCACAAAATGCACTGCAATTATAAGACTCGTTTTGAGGTGAGCTGCAGCCTACGTGGGAGATGATAGCTCTGCTATCTCTCAATGTACAAATGCAAGTTAAAAAGTGGCAACTCTAGTAGGTGTTTTGCCATTCCCATGCCATGATCTGTATCATGGAATACAGTGTGCCGATGAAAGAGATCAAATTGTTGATCGCATATATCATTGCATGCAAAGCCAAACAAAGGATCAAGTGCACAATACACACTTGATGGTCACCTTATCATACTTAAAACCTTTAGGCCCATTACCATCCAACCAAAAGCATACATGTACAAAATAAGTGAGCACACAGACCTTTCTTAAAAGATGCATAAGCAACTCACACATGCAGACACACTTGCAAGCATACATCATGGGCCGGCATGCACAATTTATCGATTTAGAATCGATATAAAGTTCGGATGGCAAGCTGAAGGTCAGAAGATACTAGAACAATGCCATACATTGCATTACAAGACTCTTTACAGGGAATTATGTTATACAAGGATGATAAGGCCACAGGAGATAATGTTATTCAGGTAATTGTCGTGGACTACACTGGAAAGGCTAGGCTATGAAAATGCTCAACCTTAGGATGACTTTCTTACTTTTAACAGTGATGGATATGATATAGGAAGCAAAATCTCATTCACACGTCCTGTAATTTCGAAGGGAGAATTGTACTGGGCAACGTAATAGGACTCATCACCTGCAGATGAGGAGAGCTCCATTCCAGCTTCATAAACACTTTCTGCTAGTGCAGCCCCTTCTTCAGCAACATTAGTATCTTTGGCAAACCCTCCAAAAGTGCGGACTGCAAAGTATCGGGCACCCCATTCCTCAACTTCTAGTTCCAAGCTGGAAATTGGAGTTGGAGGAGATCCTTGATAAATTGTAGGGACAAAGAACCTCACTTTGAAGGATGACTTGCAAAAAGGTCCATCTGAGGGGATGACTCCAGTTAGCACCGGTGCTGTCATATTCACAGCTGCGCCTTCCTCATTTGCACCTTGAATATACTGAAAGAGCCTAATATACCAAATGCAAATGTAAAAATAAATGTTAAGTAAGATGACCATTGCACGTATGTATGCATGCATATAACAAATCCAAGAAAAAGCTGAGTTCGAATAGAAATGAATTCAGAAGCCATACACATTATTAATATTAACCAAGTCTTTCCTCCACAACTACAACCAGATATTACAGCCTAAACCCTAAAGTGAACAACCATGTACAGAGCTAAATATTGACATATGTTTCAACAACTTCATATTGGCGCAAGTCGCTTTAATGATATGACAGTTCATGTCATAGCTGGAGAAATGGTGCAAGCATACAAGAATTCAAAAAACCATACTTGCCAAATCTATACTATAACATCCCATGTGTGGGTAAATACATACTTAAGAATCCAGCTTATGTGAATGGCCGTGTGTTAATAATTATAAATGAATACATTTCTACCTGTCCACACCTACGTGCTGTGTGCTTAGATGCAAGTCTTCAAGCGATTGAAAACACACGCACAGAACTGGGCAAATTCAATCATTAGATGGCCCAATACTTCTCGCAACAGCTTTAAATTGGTTATCCAATTGGAGCAGCTCTCTTTCACCTCCCAGAATTACACTGTAAAAATAGCATATCTAGCTGACATGGCACAACACCAAACGGAATGGAACCATACAGAAAGAACCCTGAAATCTCCAGGACTATACATTGAGAATCGAGGTCAGCAGTCATCTGCTCTATAACGAGGTACCACTTCTAGCTAGCTTAGCACAATGACGTGCAAAATATCAGTATTCGGGGCATGAAGTGTGTTATGGAAGATGAGAGAGGACATTTTTTTCCCAATATCGGTCCATACTGGCTACTAATCATCGATCAGTGCCCAGATCCTGCAAGGAAAGGAATGGCGGGCTGGAGTCTGTTTCCAGATGCATGCGTGCCGATGTGCAAAAGTCAACAATATTTACTCCCTCGGGTCTAGAAAGGCCCTCGTGGGTCGTATCTGATGTGCTCAAAACAGAGAAGGGTTACTTGCACAAATGAAATAAGACGAACCGTCTCATCTGCTGTGAGCTGTAATGACGCAACAAGGAAGGGAAAGTTATGTATTCGTGAAACGCGGCTCTCTCTCTCTCTCTCTCTCTCTCTCTCTCTCTCTCTCTCTCTCTCTCTCTCTCTCTCTCTCTCTCTCTCTCTCTCTCTCTCTCTCTCTCTCTCTCTCTCTCTCTCTCTCTCTCTCTCTCTCTCTCTCTCTCTCTCTCTCTCTCTCTCTATCTGTCTCTGTGTGTGTGTGTGTGTGTGACACACACACACAGCTTTACGTGACGAAGAAGAGGATTCACTCACTTCAGAAAGCCGACACGCGTTGCTTCGTAGAAGGAGGTATCTTCGATAGCAGATGTAGCCATCCATACGGTGCCATTGTAGAGGCGCACACTGAATTCTTCTTCCTGGTATAACACATCGTAGGCAGGGCACTCAATGGAAGTACAGACGGAGCTCCTCAGAACCTCCTTCTTCACAACCCCGAGCGCATAATCCACCATAGCCATAGGAATGAGGACAAGAAGCAGCAACATGGCACGCCTCGCCATCGCCATCTCAGATTTCTCTCGAGCCGCAGGGGCAAAGACGTTGATGAGTGTGCCCGAAAGATTGTTGAGTGCTTCAGTGAACTCTCGATACTGCAGCACGGCGCTTTTCATACGTGGAACGATGAAATCCTCACCTTCCAACCTCCACACTCCACTCTCCAACCGCCTCAAAAATCCTTGTGCCACAAAAATCCTTGTGCGACAAGAAACTAAATTATTTCACAACTCTCTTCTTTTCTGTTTTTCTCCTCATGTTAGGTTTTTCAATAGTGGCATCAAATTGAACTCCATCTTGAAATCCTTTTATCCAGAAAATTGAAAGATATGTTTGTTCTTACGTAAGATGTAATAAATTGTTATGTCTAGCTCAAAAGCACTTATACAAAAGAATTAGATAACTTCTTGATCATATGTGCTAAAATAAAGTAAGTCTATGATCTAAGGGTCCGGCTGGTTCAAAAAGATCTGAAATCGGACACCGTTTGGTCACTCGTGTTAATGGCCAAACATCTCAAGAATAGGCTTAAGCATAATTTCATGTGCTCGAACAAGTGATCCACTTAGCCTAGTGGTTAAGTCTCAATGTTGTGAAGGAGGAGGTCTTGGGTTCAATCACCATGGGGCATGGGGAGAGCGTTTTGCCCAAGGAGCTCTAGAGCATTCTAACTCAAGTTAATGTGAGTTAACTTGAGACTAGTGAGACTTAACTTGAGTGGCGAGTATACCAACCACTAGTGGACTCTAGTGGAAGGTACTAAAGCAGTGGTCGAGCTCACTCCAACCATTAGTAGACTCTAGTGGAAGATATTAAAGGAGTGGAGGAGATTGCACATGCACTTGTGGACTCTAGTTACATTTGTGGTCCTCATTGATTCAAAGGAGGAGATTCATCTCTCTAGCATGTGGTGGTCGTAATCATTAGTTTCTTGCATTGGTATCAGAGCATATTTGCTACATTTCTAAAGAATGACTTTGACATTGAAAAGATACTTTCAACTAAGCATAAGATTGACTAAGTCAAGCACCAAGTTTCTAGTATAACTCGGTAAATTCAATGCTTTAACTCAAAGAAATGCACAAGAATTGCATTCCCAATAAGGATTCATAAAGATTAAAGATGGCATGAACTTAGTATCAAGTGAAGGATTATTTGAGTAGAAAACTCATCAATCGAACCTCAGTGAGTCGACACACTGATGTTGGATACCACACTAGTATCTTGTGGTTGGATGATGTTTTGGATTTGCCCTGAATCTTTTTGAGAATCTAGTTTATTTCTCTCAAAGATAGGAAAAATGGTTCAATCTCTTGTTGAAATAGATCTTTACGGAGTTAAACTCTTGAGTCATCTAGACTTTGACTCATAGCAAGCTCACATCTCTTCGAAGTTTGAATTGGTTAAAGAGAGTTTTATTCTTTCTTTTCGCTTGCCGAATTTTTTGGATTTGACTCAGATATGGTTTGGTTATTTTCACAAAATTCAAGGGTTAGCCCGTTAGAACGAGGTAACTAAATTAAACATCCCAGATAGATGTTCTGTACAAGAACCTCTCTTCAATCTTTAAAAGATGATGATTCTAAGTTGACTTATTCATTTGAGCTTTCTTCCAGTTATTTAGCATAACTCTAATGACTTTCGAAGGTTCAATCCACTCTACAAAAGAGAAGTTAGGAATTGCTCAATAGCTTGACAATTCCCAACAACTTTGAGTTAAATTTCTTTCAGAAAAGTATCCTAAGTTGGACAATTTTTCATTTTGAATTTGAATTGGTCAAGTTATAGTAAGGTTGACCCAAAGTAAATAGCACACTCCCACAGTTTACATAGGATTTCCAGGCTAATTAGGATAAAGTATTCCTCCAGTCGGGTGAAAAAAAGATCAAGTAACTATTGGTTAGGAGTAAACCATTGTACAAACATCCAAGTACGATGTTTGGTCCAACCAAACTTCAGGTTTTCCAAATCAAATTCAAGTGAATCAAGAGTTCTCAAAGTCTTATGAGGGATAAGAATCCCACCTTCGTTACTAAGTCCATGCATCAGTTATGCCCAGAAATGGACTAGTAATTCCAATCCATCCATTTCATATATTTGTGCCTAGATTGCACATTGAGAAACAATGAAATGGCTAGGGATAATTTTTAGATCCACCTTTATAATTCATTCACTACTTTGTACTTTGACCAGTTTATTAAAGTGCAAAGCCAAATAGTGTTTTGAATCATTTGGACAGGGATCCCACCACAGAGATGAGACATGTTCTTCTAGTTTTAGAACATGACCATGTTCTTTTGGTTTAAGAACATGAGGCTCGGGGGGTTTCTTCGAGGACAAAAATCTTTGCCAAGGGGGGAAGAATGTAATAAAGTAAGTATATGATCTAAGGGTCCAACCGATTCAGACAAACCTGAAATCGGACACCGTTTGGTCACTCGTGTGTATGGCCAAAGATCTCGAGAATAGACTTAAGCATAAGTTCATGTGGTCTCTTAAATAAGTGATCCACTTAACCTAGTTGTTTCCATGCAAATGCTCACTGTTTGCATCATACTAGTGTTTCCTTGATTGTCTGGGCCTTCTTCTAAATGAATTTGTGTCAGCTCCTGCCCTTTCTTTTGAACCCACATAGTGTCCTTACCCCAATCATGAATGACACTGGCATGCCTCAGCCAAGGTCTTCCAATTAAGAGAGGAAATCCTCCTTCAACCTGGGGCAATCTTAAAACCACAAAATCCAGAATGAATAGATTACCTTGTACTTCAAGTGGAACTTTTGGGATTACCCCCAAAGGCCTTACTTTGCTCTGATCTGCCAGCGTAACCGTGAAATTTGCAGGTCTTGAAGGGTGGAGTCCAATCTTTTTCATGGTATGTTCAGGCATCAAGTTAATACCAGAACCACCATCTACAATAACACCTTGAAATTCATGACCCTTGATTGATATTGTAAGCCGAGGACTTTTATAATCCGTAAGGGGTGCTTCCCCCCTAATTATCCCTTTATGTAAAATAGCAGTCTTGGCCACTAAGCTTGTAGTAGAAGCCTCATCAATTATCTGCAATAATTCTGACCTGAATTTCCCATCCATCTTTATTAATTCAAAAATACTAACCTCCTTCTTCATTGACTTGAGTAGTTTTGAAGCCTCTGACTCTTTAAGAGAGTGAGATTCATTTGCTTTACCAAACTCTTCTTGAGCCCTGTTGAAGGCATGCCCAATGGCATCACTGGTGCCTATGAGATATTCCTTTTGGTTTGTGTCTGCACTTGTGGATTACCCCCAAGTAATGCGGACTCCACCCTTCAAGACCTGCAAATTTCACGGTTACGCTGGCAGATCAGAGCAAAGTAAGGCCTTTGGGGGTAATCACAAAAGTTCCACTTGAAGTACAAGGTAATCTATTCATTCTGGATTTTGTGGTTTTAAGATTGCCCCAGGTTGAAGGAGGATTTCCTCTCTTAATTGGAAGACCTTGGCTGAGGCATGCCAGTGTCATTCATGATTGGGGTAAGGACACTATGTGGGTTCAAAAGAAAGGGTAGGAGCTGACACAAATTCATTTAGAAGAAGGCCCAGACAATCAAGGAAACACTAGTATGATGCAAACAGTGAGCATTTGCATGGAAACAGAAGCGGAGGATCAACCCCAAATAGATTTTGAGGAAGAAGAGGATATTCTAAGTTGGCTCCAAGCAGGCAACTTAGAATATCCTCTTCTTCCTCAAAATCTATTTGGGGTTGATCCTCCGCTTCTGTTTCCATGCAAATGCTCACTGTTTGCATCATACTAGTGTTTCTATCCCAAGAACGGTGCTACCACTTTTGCATTATGAAAATGTACATGGAGATTATATATGGGTTGGGTTCCTATTTTTAGACTTTGTTTGGATATGTTTTGGCCTTGATGTGAGGGCTTGACTTGATGTATTTGGTCTTGGGGAGTGCGATGGAACCGGTGTCCTCGGGCATGAGTGATGTGGAGGCTCGCAGATTGAAACACTCTTTAAGATTAGGTGTGTCCCTTTGGTTATATGACATGATGTATAAAGGTACCAAGCCTATAAATGGTTTCCATGTAATTTTCATAATGCAAAAGTGGTAGCACCGTTCTTGGGATAGAATAGTCCAACTCCATGATATATGTGCTTACATAATTATGCACTACCCTTATGAACAATACTTGCAAACCAAAGTGCATGGTTAGGCCATGGTATGGAATGCAAGTAAGGCTCATAACATAACCAAGACCAAGAGCAATGTAAGAGGCAAAGTGAAGTGCCTGGAACTTAATCCAAGGTTCACAAATACAACTTACATAACCCATGATCTTGCCCTCCTATATGCATACATGACGTGCAAGGATGGACCAATTACATCATTCATCAAGCAATGGGTATACAACATTGGCTCATATATACGGATTCATAAGGTCAATAAGATAGACTTCAAGTGACTTCATCGTAATATGTGATCCTCTATTCCTTTGACGTGGCCCTCATCTAATGTTCAATCTACTGCAATATAACCTTTATCAACCAAAAGCGAAATGCATCATAATAAACATAGAGCCAAATGCATATACGCTGGGTCTCAAAACACAAAAGAATCAGGAGTGCGCTTACATATTCCGTATCCAATCAATAGATTAACATAGCAAGACGAACGTAATGGTAGGCGAACAGAGCATAACAAGTATTTGCACAATCGGGAGATTATATGAAGCGCTGAAATGGAAATATGTAAGCAAACATTACTTGGAAATATGTGTGGTGGATAATTAATTTCAAGTGGAACTTTTGGGATTACCCCCAAAGGCCTTACTTTGCTCTGATCTGCCAGCGTAACCATGAAATTTGCAGGTCTTGAAGTGGTTAGCCAAACCTCTACCTGTGGTCACCCAATGCAAAATAAAAGAGTTAGTGCTACCTACTGCCTCTGTTGAGGAGTTCATCTATACGGACACACGCTTGGAACAGATAAGGCACCAGTATGGTGCAACTTCTTCACAACCATCATATGGTACAGAACTGGAGGACCCAGTGATCCAGTTAAGAAGGGAACTGGAAGGCTTGAAAAGGAAGAGGAAGCCCAAGCAGAAGAACTAGCTCAGCTGAGACAGGAGTTGCAAGAACTCAAAGGAGGCGGCATTAAGAACGGACTCTGGTGCTCCATGTGCAGCAAGCAAGGGCACATAGTAAGTGAATGTCCTTTGCTAAATGTGACTTGTCAATTATGCAGGAAGATTGGGCATGAGGCCCATGAATGCCAAGTAAGGGGAATGCCGACAACGACATACTGGACACAAGGAGGACTTTTGCCACCAGCAAATGTAATGGCAGCAGCAGCAAACCAAGGTATCAACTATAACCCTAGACCGAGAACTAACTTTGCAAATGGGCCTAGAAGGCCAATTATTTGCTTCAGATGTGGAGAATGCGGGCACTACCAATCTAGGTGCACTCTCCCAGAAAATGCACCTCCTTGCAGGAACTGTCCAGAAGCCAGGGACCATTATACCAACGGATGTCCTAAGAATCAAGCTTCTACTTCCGGACCCCATCTCCAATTGATCTCTGTATACAAGGAGGAAAAATTACCTCAGGTCAATGAACCCTCACCATCTACCAGAGTGGTACAATTAGAAGAACTCGAATCTTTTGCAGTACAGACAAGAAGCAAGGGAACGGCAAAAGTGATAGAAAATCAAGAATCGATAATTAAGGAATTGAACAAAGACAGAGTTGCATTTGAGGACAAAGCCACCACAAGTGCAGACACAAACCAAAAGGAATATCTCATAGGCACCAGTGATGCCATTGGGCATGCCTTCAACAGGGCTCAAGAAGAGTTTGGTAAAGCAAATGAAGCTCACTCTCTTAAGAGAGTGAGCTTCATTTGCTTTACCAAACTCTTCTTGAGCCCTGTTGAAGGCATGCCCAATGGCATCACTGGTGCCTATGAGATATTCCTTTTGGTTTGTGTCTGCACTTGTGGTGGCTTTGTCCTCAAATGCAACTCTGTCTTTGTTCAATTCCTTAATTATCGATTCTTGATTTTCTATCACTTTTGCCGTTCCCTTGCTTCTTGTCTGTACTGCAAAAGATTCGAGTTCTTCTAATTGTACCACTCTGGTAGATGGTGAGGGTTCATTGACCTGAGGTAATTTTTCCTCCTTGTATACAGAGATCAATTGGAGATGGGGTCCGGAAGTAGAAGCTTGATTCTTAGGACATCCGTTGGTATAATATAAGAACTATATCCGTTGGTACATGCAAGAGACTCTCTTGGCAGTTGCTGCATAGATGTACCTCGGTGTTATGACAATCCAAGCTCTGCAAAAAGCACTATTGGTGATGGCGGATGGCGGAATCAGTGGGGTAAGAGAGGTGGGCACTGACGGGACTGGGTAGATGAGGTTGGGAAGGGTTTGGGTATGCGATTGGTGAGCAGACTCTGAAGGAGGATAATGAAGATTGGTTGTTGGGACCGCCGAAGGTGTGAAGTCCGCAGGATCGTCCTGGGGGGGTGGATTAGCCATAGAAGAAATGGAGAATGCCGAGAAAGGGGAGGTCCGGATGAGGAGGAATTCCTTGGGTTTAGTGGATGTCGCGGAAGATTCTTGGAGTTATGGGAATGTGGTGCTTGGGGATAAGGGGAAGTGGGGTTGCTGGCGGAGGGGTGAGATGAAGAAGAAATTGGATAAGGCGGGGGGTGTGTGGGCGGGGGGTGTCGGAGGGGTGAGATGAAGAAGAAATTGGATAAGGCGGGGGGTGTGTGGGCGGGGGGTGTCGGGGAATATTGCAGGGGGTGGCGGTGGAACAATTTGGCGGGCTGCGGAGGGCGGAGGTGGGAGGCGGAGGGAGGGAGGGCGGAGGCTGCAGAGGGCGGAGGGCGGAGGTGGGCCTTGGCGGCGGGGAAGTGGTTGCGGAGGGTAGGATGGAGGGAGGGCGGGGGTGATGGGCGTAGGGTGTAGGCGGGAGAGGGCGGAGGTGGCCTTGGCGGCGGGGAAGTGGTTGCGGAGGGTAGGATGGAGGGAGGGCGGGGGTGGGCGTAGGGTGTAGGCGGGAGGGGGTGGAGCTGAGGGCGGAGGGAGTGGAGGGGGACTAGGCGGAGGCTAGGCGGGGCGGGGGTGGAGAGGGAGTGGTTGCGGAGGGGAGGATGGAGGGAGGGCGGAGGAGGGGGATCGGGTGCGGGCGGATGCGGGGCAGAGAGGCTACGGCTGGCGGAGGTGGAGGGGCTAGGCTGCGGAGGGCGGAGGGCGGAGGTGGGCCTTGGCTGCGGGTTGGAGGCTGCGGAGGGCGGAAGGCGGAGGTGGGAGGCGGAGGGAGGGAGGGCGGAGGCTTCGGAGGGTGGAGGGCGGATGTGGGAGTTGTGGCGGTGGAGCGGAGGTAAGTGGGGGCGGGTAGCGGCGGATTTTGCGGAGGCGGAAGCACCGGCGGGCTACGGCGGATGGAGGGAGTCGATCTTGTGGAGGACTGCGGCCGGAGAGGAGGGGGGTCGTTCGTCGAGCCCTGGCGGAGCACGGAGTACTGGAGGCGTGGGCGGAAGGGTACGGCGGGTGCGGTTCGTGGAGGAGGGCGGGCGGAGGACAGAGGGGGTGCCGGCAGGTGGCTGGAGGGGGGTGGTGGGTGAAGGCGTGGGCGGAAGGGTACGGCGGGGTGCGGTTCGCGGAGGAGGGCGGGCGGAGGACAGAGGGGGTGCCGGCGGGTGGCTGGAGGGGGTGGCTGGAGGGGGATGGTGGGTGAGTGAGGGCGGAGTAGGGGGTGTTCGCAGGTGGTCGGAGAGGGTGGTGGGTGGGTGGGGTGGAGGAAGGGGTGTTGGCGGGGCGTAGGAAGTGGAGGGGGGTGGTGGGTGGGTGAGGGCGGAGTAGGGGGTGTTTGCAGGTGGTCGGAGAGGGAGGTGGGTGGGTGGGGCGGAGGAAGGGGTGTTGGCGGGGGCGTAGGAAGGGGTGATGGCGGGGTTTGGAGGAGGGTGGTTGGCTGGGGGGTTGGAAGGAATTGGTTGGCGGGTGAGGATGGAGAAGGGGGGTTGCCTAGGGGGGTGATGGGCGGGTGAGGGCGGGGGTTGGAGGGGATTGGTTGGCGGGTGAGGACGGAGAAGGGGGGTTGCCTGAGGGGGGTGATGGGCGGGTGAGGGCGGAGAAGGGGGGTTGATGGGCGGGTGAGGGCGGAGGTTGGAGGGGATTGGTTGGCGGGTGAGGGCGGAGGAGAGTTTGCCTGAGGGGGGTGATGGGCGGGGGAGGGCGGAGGTTGGAGGGGATTGGTTCGCGGGTGAGGCGGAGGAGAGTTTGCCTGAGGGGGTGATGGGCGGGTGAGGGCGGGGTTGGAGGCACAGCAGGACCTCGGGAGGCACAGCAGGACCTCGTAATCGATGGCATACGATGTGGTTGAAGGAGCGGTATTGTATGTTTATCATCATTGATGCTGAGGGGATCAATAATGAAAGAGAGAACACCTTATATAGCAAGGAGGAATGAAAGATTACCTCACAGGAATTGATGGTTCAACCCAAAAGAGAGCTCAAAAGAGAGGAGTTGAAACATTATACCAAAAGGGTACATTACTCCACCCTTCAAGACCTGCAAATTTCATGGTTACGCTGGCAGATCAGAGCAAAGTAAGGCCTTTGGGGGTAATCCACCACAAAGGGATATTGTTTCAGAGGAAGCAAGAAAGGAAAGGTAGAGCCACCAGTGTGCGACGACACTGAAGAGTGCAAGAGGTGTCAAGAGGAAGGTGTGCAGAGAAGGCGGGGTTGGATTCCAAGAGTCCCAAGGTCTATTGTGTGTGCGCGGCCGAGATACCAATTCCTTAGCTTGGTGGAAGCTTAGTGCAAGGTGTGCACAAGGGAAGCGTGAAGCAAGTGAAGGATTGGTGCAGGAGAGACCGCTGCCAGAGGACTTGAGATAATTGGTCTTCTGTAATTGACATTCTCTGAAGTTGTATTTAGTCATTGATTGGCCTGTGTTCAGTCATTGTAATTGTTGCAAGATAATCAATATTCAAGGTTTCCAGGAGTATTCCTTTGCAGAAGTTCTCACTGTTATTCCATTTTCATCATCTCCTTTTTCTCCTACAAACCCTCAAACTCCTTCTTGTCCACGAATCCCCAACAAATTTCAAGTGGACAACTAAACCTGCAAATGATGTTACTATAAATGAAATCAGCAACAGTTTGGGCCGTGCAATCGGAGGAGGCAATAGCTTCAGTCCACTTTGTGGCATAATCAGTAGCTATCAGGAGATATTTTTCTCTTTTTGGAAACGCGGGAGGGTAGATTGGCCCTACAAAATCTAACCCCCACTTCTCAAATGGTTGCCAGGAGGTGGAAATAACCAAGGGGTTATGTCTCTGCTTTGTTGGCTTAGGTCCACACCTGTGGCAAATGTCACATGCTTTTCCCCATTCATCTGCATCCCTAAATAGTGTAGGCCACCATAGACCCGCATCCAGTATTCTCTGACTCATAATATGTCCTGGGAGGTGCCCACCACCTGTACCTTCATGTGCAGAGTGAAGGACTTCCCTCACTTCTTTTTCTTCCAAACACTTCCTGAACCGGTCATCTTTGCCCTGTCTGTACAATTTATCTTCGATGAAGGTATATGGTCTACTCTCAAATTTGTTTGGGGATTCGTGGACAAGAAGGAGTTTGAGGGTTTGTAGGAGAAAAAGGAGATGATGAAAATGGAATAACAATGAGAACTTCTGCAAAGGAATACTCGTGGAAACCTTGAATATTGATTATCTTGCAACAATTACAATGACTGAACACAAGCCAATCAATGACTAAATACAACTTCAGAGAATGTCAATTACAGAAGACCAATTATCTCAAGTCCTCTGGCAGCGGTCTCTCCTGCACCAATCCTTCACTTGCTTCACGCTTCCCTTGTGCACACCTTGCACTAAGCTTCCACCAAGCTAAGGAATTGGTATCTCGGCCGCGCACACACAATAGACCTTGGGACTCTTGGAATCCAACCCTGCCTTCTCTGCACACCTTCCTCTTGACACCTCTTGCACTCTTCAGTGTCGTCGCACACTGGTGGCTCTTCCTTTCCTTTCTTGCTTCCTCTGAAGCTCTCTCTTGCTCCTTGCTCTCAATGTGTGTCTCCAAGCATAGCCTTTGTCCTCTTTTGAATGCGCCGGTCCCGTGACTTCTAACTGCCATGGACTCTTGGGCTTCCTTTGATGTCCCAAGATTCTCTTTTTAGTTGGCGGCCAACGAATTGCTTCTTTGTCCTGTAGGAACTTTAGACAAAAGAAAAATTTTGATTGGGTGGCCTTATTCCCACATGTGCATACCCAGCCGCTTCACGTACCTTTACTTTTCTCTCTTTTTAATTTGTCACCTTTGTACCCAAGAGGGGTTCACCTGGACCCTCCACATTACTTAAAAAACACCTTTTGTCCTTAAGGGAATTCAATAAATACTTCTGCAATCTTTGAACAATTAAAAGTCTTCATTTTATGCCAATTGGGGGTGCACTACCTGTGCACTTTGACCCTTGATTTTAACTTTGATCGGTTTCGACCTTGCCAGGGCTCAACAGATGCCCACCACCTAAAGGACTCTCCGACCCGGAGAGACAAGATCAACGTGATACAAGATAAAGAACAAATTTGAACAGTTGTAGAAACAGAGAAGAGCCGAACCCAAGGAGTGCTTTTATTGATTTAACTAAAGAAACTGAGAAGCAATATCCAATGATTATTGAATCCTGATTTTAACAGAGTCAGGAGGATGAGATAGTTATTGGGAAGCTAGAACTAAAGCTGAAGCCATTTAAATTATTGAAGTGTGGCTAGCAAATTATTAAACCGGGGTTGAGATTATTGAGGAGGTGGCTGAGGTGAAGATGGGAGGGGAACGGAAGCTTGCTCAATAAGGTGTTGGACAGAACTAAGGCAATTGCGAAGATGGTCCCGTTCGCGCTTGATACGCCGACACGCTGCATTATCACATAAACCTAACTGGAAACGAGTTTGAAGATCCTCTAAAGTCTGGAGCGCAGAATCCGCAATGTCTCGATACCTATCTCGCTCCTCCTTGAGCAAGCGGGCGGATTCAGTGAGAGATTGCCACTGTGAGGTGGCCATGCGATTTATGTTGTCTATAGTCGAAATATATTGTTGATGAATGCTGGCTGCAGCTGAAATGGAATCCATGGATAACTTCGAAGCGTCAGCACTTCCCTGAGCAATGTTACTGGCTTCGCGAAGTAATAGGAAAAAAGAGGGTTCAGCCTGGGTATCAGATGGAGGAACAGGTTCTACAGGTGGAGTGTGAGAATTGGTTGGAATGGTAGAGGGACCGGGTGTGGAATGAAGATTGGAATGATGGGGTTGGGTGGGTGGTGCATTACTTGGAGTTGGAAATTGGGAAACAGGGCGACGTGGGGGAGTACAGGTGGGGTTGTGCGGGTTCAGCTCGGTTTGAATGAGTGGGCGGAATGAAGAAGAGCCATGTGGGGGAACAGGAGCAGGAGGACGAATGGGGGCCGTGGCAGGAGATGTGGTGAGGATAGGGGAAGGAGACGGTGGATTAAGTGGAGGGATATCCAGGGGTGCAGAGGGTTGGGTTGAAGCGGATGTTGAGCCAGTGGAGAGTGAAGGGGAGGGGGGAGGCCGGGATATGGAAGGGATAGTGCGATCGCTGGGCGGGTTGCTAACAGGGAATTGAGGGGATGGGGAAATAGTGGAAGGGTTAGCCAATGGTGCAGGGATTTGATAGACCCAAGCTAGGAGGGGAGCAGAATATATGTTAAAGGTACGAGAGCGGCGAGGGATAGCCTCACGGAGTCTACGGGAGCGCACGCTCAAGGAACTATAGAGGAGGGCGGCGTAAGGGTAGGGGCGGCTAGTGAGGAAGCAGTACAGTGGATCTGCAATACGAATGTCTGAAAGGGGAAGCGCAGCGGTGGGGCTTCTAAGTAAAAAGAAGAAGATAAATGAAGTCAGAATTGCTTGCATGCGGATGGAGAAATGGGCTTGGTTCTCAAAACGCTCTTTACAAAAAGCAATTGTTTCCGCGGGTGACACTCCCGAATATAAGAGTGGAGGACTGATGAAGTCGATGAGGGAGGATCCTATACGGTTCGCAATGTCAGGAATGGTAAGAGTGCCGGTGCGAAAGTTGGGGAACAACCGAAGAGCTTCGTATACGTCATTAAGTGTGGAAGGGTCCTGCAACAGAACGGCTGCCAAGCCTAAGAGTCCTGCATACCGAAGATTTTCTGTCGAGAAAAGATTCGGAGGTCAATTGGAGGTGGAGATAAATGAATTTTTATTTGGATAGGTAGATCTGTTGGGAGGAAAAGGCTCATATAATCGCCTGTAGGGATCGAATTATGTGAAGCAGAAGGAGAGGGAGAAGGTGAAGGGGGGCGAGGTAGCGAAGGGGGAGAATAAGGGTCGGTGGATTCTGATGGAATTGAGTAAGTAGGAATATTAATAAGGGGAGGATGAATAGCGGAAGGCGATGCAGATGCTGTAGGAGAGTTGGTGATGGCGGATGGCGGAATCAGTGGGGTAAGAGAGCCAGGCACTGACAGGACTGGGTAGATGAGGTTGGGAAGGGTTTGGGTATGCGATTGGTGAGCAGACTCTGAAGGAGGATAATGAAGATTGGTTGTTGGGACCGCCGAAGGTGTGAAGTCCGCACTTAGTTAGTTAGAGCACTCAGAGTAATGTTTCCAAGTAATTAATTCGCAAAAGTTCCAAGAAATAAGGGTGAAATTAATTCAAAAGGGTGCATTACTTGGAGTTGGATAATTGATTAAGGTTCATTTGGTGGGTGAGTTAGAGATTGAGTGGAAAGAGCCCTTAAAGGCCACTCATAATGTATATATATGGCTTGCTTCTAATGGAAACTCCTCTCTTCATTTGAAGTCGCCAAACATGGCGTGGGATGTTTTTCTTGTTTAGTTAGTTAGTTTGTCTTTTCTTGGAAGTCGTTCATTTCTCTTTCTAGTTGTTTATTGGTTCGTGTGCAGATATGGCGATGCAAAGTGATGGCGGGTTCTTTCTCTCTCTCTCTCTCTCTCTCTCTCTCTCTCTCTCTCTCCCTCTCTCTCTCTCTTCTCTGTTGCAGGAGCATGCAAACATTCCTGTAAACATCGGCACGCCCGGTGGGACGACCCTTCCCTTGCAAGATATGGCTCTGATGCTCTGACAATTGCAAAATTAGGAGATGGAACTTGCTGCACGTTGCTGCATGACCTTTGGATATCAGACCTGTCCTTTTGCCTCTATCGGTGGTGCGTTGTTGTCGCACGAGACGTTCTTCAAGGAGCTATGCTTCTGCCGCATTCGAAATCAACTTTGGTTTAATGACTGGTTGCACTCTCGTGGAGGTGTGTGCTTTGATGGTGCAATTCAACTGCGTACGTGCTGTTTCTTTGCTGGCAGGCAAAGTGCTGAGTCTCCGGCCCGTAGCGCACAACTGCATGCTATTGAAGATGCTTCTGAATTCAGGCTATGCTGCGCAGTTGTTGGTAATGTTATCAATCACTGTTGCAGTTTTGTTATATTATTGTTGTGCTGTGCCGCCCGTAGTAAGATCAACCGCTGCTGCAGTTTGAATATGACAATGATTGAATGGTTTGGGTGTTTGCTATGAACGGTTGCCACACAAAAGCCGATGCATTTTCCATTCTTTTCTACTTTTATGTACTGTCACGAAAGGTGCCTTTGACGTCCCTGTTAGTCATCATTGCGTAGCTTGCAACATAACTCTCAGTTCTTCTCTCTCCTGCACCCTTCAAAATTACTTTTGGAAACATAACTCAAAAGAGAGAACATTGTTACCATTCAAAAGGAGTTAACATTGGCGACCATTCCTGACATTGCGAACCGTATAGGATCCTCCCTCATCGACTTCATCAGTCCTCCACTCTTATATTCGGGAGTGTCACCCGCGGAAACAATTGCTTTTTGTAAAGAGCGTTTTGAGAACCAAGCCTGTTTCTCCATCCGCATGCAAGCAATTCTGACATCATTTATCTTCTTCTTTTTACTTAGAAGCCCCACCGCTGCGCTTCCCCTTTCAGACATTCGTATTGCAGATCCACTGTACTGCTTCCTCACTAGCCGCCCCTACCCTTACGCCGCCCTCCTCTATAGTTCCTTGAGCGTGCGCTCCCGTAGACTCCGTGAGGCTATCCCTCGCCGCTCTCGTACCTTTAACATATATTCTGCTCCCCTCCTAGCTTGGGTCCATCAAATCCCTGCACCATTGGCTAACCCTTCCACTATTTCCCCATCCCCTCAATTCCCTGTTAGCAACCCGCCCAGCGATCCCACTATCCCTTCCATATCCCGGCCTCCCCCCTCCCCTTCACTCTCCACTGGCTCAACATCCGCTTCAACCCAACCCTCTGCACCCCCGGATATCCCTCCACTTAATCCACCGTCTCCTTCCCCTATCCTCACCACATCTCCTGCCACGGCCCCCATTCGTCCTCCTGCTCTTGTTCCCCCACATGGCTCTTCTTCATTCCGCCCACTCATTCAAACCGAGCTGAACCCGCACAACCCCACCTGTACTCCCCCACGCCGCCCTCCTCTATAGTTCCTTGAGCGTGCGCTCCCGTAGACTCCGTGAGGCTATCCCTCGCCGCTCTCGTACCTTTAACATATATTCTGCTCCCCTCCTAGCTTGGGTCTATCAAATCCCTGCACCATTGGCTAACTCTTCCACTATTTCCCCATCCCCTCAATTCCCTGTTAGCAACCCGCCCAGCGATCGCACTATCCCTTCCATATCCCGGCCTCCCCCCTCCCCTTCACTCTCCACTGGCTCAACATCCGCTTCAACCCAACCCTCTGCACCCCCGGATATCCCTCCACTTTATGTAGTGCTCCTAGCCTCTAAGAGATCGCTTTTGGTTGATAAAGGTTATATTGCAGTAGATTGAACATTAGATGAGGGCCACGTCAAAGGAATAGAGGATCACATATTACGATGAAGTCACTTGAAGTCTATCTTATTGACCTTATGAATCCGTATATATGAGCCAATGTTGTATACCCATTGCTTGATGAATGATGTAATTGGTCCATCCTTGCACGTCATGTATGCATATAGGAGGGCAAGATCATGGGTTATGTAAGTTGTATTTGTGAACCTTGGATTAAGTTCCAGGCACTTCACTTTGCCTCTTACATTGCTCTTGGTCTTGGTTATGTTATGAGCCTTACTTGCATTCCATACCATGGCCTAACCATGCACTTTGGTTTGCAAGTATTGTTCATAAGGGTAGTGCATAATTATGTAAGCACATATATCATGGAGTTGGACTATTCTATCCCAAGAACGGTGCTACCACTTTTGCATTATGAAAATTACATGGAAACCATTTATAGGCTGGGTACCTTTATACATCATGTCATATAACCAAAGGGACACACCTAATCTTAAAGAGTGTTTCAATCTGCGAGCCTCCACATCACTCATGCCCGAGGACACCGGTTCCATCGCACTCCCCAAGACCAAATACATCAAGTCAAGCCCTCACATCAAGGCCAAAACATATCCAAACAAAGTCTAAAAATGGAAATATGTGTCCTCCGCCCGCCCTCCTCCGCGAACCGCACCCGCCGTACCCTTCCGCCCATGCCTCCAGTACTCCGTGCTCCGCCAAGGCTCGACGAACGACCCCCCTCCTCTCCGGCCGCAGTCCTCCGCAAGATCGACTCCCTCCATCCGCCGTAGCCCGCCGGTGCTTCCGCCTCCGCAAAATCCGCCGCTACCCGCCCCCACTTACCTCCGCTCCACCGCCACAACTCCCACATCCGCCCTCCACCCTCCGCAGCCTCCGCCCTCCCTCCCTCCGCCTCCCACCTCCGCCTTCCGCCCTCCGCAGCCTCCAACCCGCAGCCAAGGCCCACCTCCGCCCTCCGCCCTCCGCAGCCTAGCCCCTCCACCTCCGCCAGCCGTAGCCTCTCTGCCCCGCATCCGCCCGCACCGGATCCCCCTCCTCCGCCCTCCCTCCATCCTCCCCTCCGCAACCACTCCCTCTCCACCCCCGCGCCGCCTAGCCTCCGCCTAGTCCCCCTCCACTCCCTCCGCCCTCAGCTCCACCCCCTCCCGCCTACACCCTACGCCCATCACCCCCACCCTCCCTCCATCCTACCCTCTGCAACCACTTCCCCGCCGCCAAGGCCACCTCCGCCCTCTCCCGCCTACACCCTACGCCCATCACCCCCGCCCTCCCTCCATCCTACCCTCCGCAACCAGTTCCCCGCCGCCAAGGCCCACCTCCCCCCTCCGCCCTCCGCAGCCTCCGCCCTCCCTCCCTCTGCCTCCCACCTCCGCCCTCCGCAGCCTGCCAAATTGTTCCACCGCCACCCCCTGCAATATTCCCCGACACCCCCCGCCCACACACATTGAGAGCAAGGAGCAAGAGAGAGCTTCAGAGGAAGCAAGAAAGGAAAGGAAGAGCCACCAGTGTGCGACGACACTGAAGAGTGCAAGAGGTGTCAAGTGGAAGGTGTGCAGAGAAGGCGGGGTTGGATTCCAAGAGTCCCAAGGTCTATTGTGTGTGCGGGGCCGAGATACCAATTCCTTAGCTTGGTGGAAGCTTAGTGCAAGGTGTGCACAAGGGAAGCGTGAAGCAAGTGAAGGATTGGTGCAGGAGAGACCGCTGCCAGAGGACTTGAGATAATTGGTCTTCTGTAATTGACATTCTCTGAAGTTGTATTTAGTCATTGATTGGCCTGTGTTCAGTCATTGTAATTGTTTCAAGATAATCAATATTCAAGGTTTCCAGGAGTATTCCTTTGCAGAAGTTCTCACTGTTATTCCATTTTCATCATCTCCTTTTTCTCCTACAAACCCTCAAACTCCTTCTTGTCCACGAATCCCCAACACTAGTGGTTAAGTCTCAATGTTGTGAAGGAGGAGGTCTTAGGTTCAATCCCCATGGCAAGCATGGGGAGAGCATTTTGCCCAAGGAGCTCTAGAGCCTTCTAACTCAAGTTAACATAAGTTAACTTGAGACTAGCGAGACTTAACTCGGGTGGCAAGTATACCAACCACTAGTGGACTCTACTAGAAGGTACTAAAGCAATGGTTGAGATCACTCCAACCACTAGTAGACTCTAGTGGAAGATATTAAAGGAGTGGAGGAGATTGCACATGCACTTGTGGATCTCTAGTTACATTTGTGGTCCTCATTGATTCGAGCAGCTATATATACAAGCATAAGGTTGGGAGGAGAGTCATCTCTCTAACACGTGGTGGTCGTAGTCATTAGTTTCTTGCATGTGCATGAGAAGCTTTTGCCACCATCACTCCTTGGATCTAACCTCCTCAAGCTTCACCATGACATTTTGACTATGAAGTTGTCTTTTCATTGCTAGCCCACTTCTTGACACATTCTATGGAATGATTACTTACATTAGGGTGTTCATGGGTGATCATGTGATGGTCAAGCATTAGGGAGTTCAGATTTTTTAACGTCAAGATTAACATATTTTGTACTTGGAGTGCATTCAATATTGGAGAAGGAAACAAAGTTGAAGTCTTTGGGAGTGTGTGGAATGCTAAAGAAGATGATTGAGTGTGAACAAAGTAGCTAAAAATATCTAAATCTAATAAAATAAAAATTTGACCATGGGCATTAGTATCTGTGTTAATACTTCTCATGTCACATTATAATGGAGTAGGCATACCTAAGTAGTACGCCTTTATACCTCAAATGAGAGAAGAACTATGATGGGACGATAAGAGACATGGTTGTTGGAGGTTTGTTATGATAGCACGATCCTAACAACTCACCCGAAAGAGGTGCTCTTCACCTCTCAACCATCTCTTATATTGTATCATCCTTTGAATGTCATCTAGGCAACTGCCCATATGTGTGCCACAATCCGAGTTCTCTTGAATCCACTGAGTGGTAAGTCTAACGTGTGTCTCTATTTACTTGAGTTGGCTCAACTTAATTTGAGTGGATGCTTCTAGAAGGCTCTAGAGGTCTTGTAGCAAGGCACACTCCTTAGGCTACTCATGGGAGTTGAGCCCAATACCTTTTCCTTCCCACCCCTTACACCTAACTACAAGGCTAAGCTCCTTGCTTGTCCAAAATTAGAGAACTTCAATCTTAGCTTGTCTTTCAACTTTGCCAAGCTACTTTATAACATCCCCTCTTGAAGAATATTTTCATCCTTGAATAGATGCATCAACTTATGGACTATATAAGAGCATTCCCTTGAACCCCATGATCTAAGTTGTAAAGTATTTTCATGACCTCTTCCTTGATCGACCCACATTTTCAATTTAAGATCCTGTCCATCATGTGACTTAAAAGTTGGGGAATCAATAATGTAGACTACTCATACCTGCCCATAACACTTACATCCTTATTCTAAACTAGGTGTTTGTATACATTGTGTACCTTAATCAAATGTGTAGTGTTCATTATTTATTGGAGTAATTGAATGAGTGCACTACAACACAATCGAGGCCAATACGATGCTCGTTCTTAGAAATAAGAGGGAAAGGGAGGGGAGTGTTGCATATGCAACATAGCTTTGAAGAAAACGTCGCGTATTCGACATCAAGAATTCCGGATAGAAAAAGGCTAATGTTGTATACATGACTCTTAATGCCGTGTATGCGACAAAAAATCATTGCACCACAAAAATTATCGCAAGCCTAGTGCCATTTTCTATGACTATGGAAAACTCAATATAGCACAAAAACATCGCTCTATGGAAAACTCAGTATGGCACAAAAACATCGAAATAAGCGAGTGCAAAGATAGCACAAGAAGAAAAAATCAAGTTCTTCCCACATCATTCTATCGGGAGCGCGCCAAGAGGCATCATACATAGGTAAACCGAGAGAGAGAGAGATGGAGCGAGAGAGAGAGCATGGGGAGAGACATAGAGAGAACGGGAGAGAGAGAATGAGAGAGATATGCACATGCATGCATCACACACACATGCAAATACACACACACACACACACACACACATATATATATATATATATATATATATATATATATATATATATATATATATATATATATATTCACACACAAGCTTGTATATGTATTCACACACACCTGTATATGCACGTATACACACATGCCTATATGTATACATACACATACACCATATAAATACACACACACCTCTATATACATACACACACCCCTCTATATATATACACACACATGCCTATATATATACACACATGTCTTGAGTTTTGTGCTCTTACAACCACTACAAGTGTGGGCACAAGTAAGCTATGGCTAGAGCAATTTAGCCATATCGGATACTTTGTACTAAAGGAGATGCATCACAAGAGTATGGTTGCACACATACCATCGATTGTAAAGATGAAAGGACCATGTGAGGCTTGTGTGATGGGCAAGCAATAGAGAAAGGCATTTCCACAAGAAAGCAAGAATAGAGCAAGCTATCCTCTAAAGTTGGTGCATGGTGACTTGTGCAAAAAATTGCCCGCATAGGCCTTGGTCGGATCTTCATACTTCATGTTACTCGTCGACAACTATAGTAGGAAGATGTGGGTGTACTTCTTTTGTGATAAGGCTCAGGCTTTTGCTAGTTTAAAGAATGGCTTCAACTTGGTGAAACTGAAACATGGAAGAATGAAAATCAGAACACATGGTGATGGTGAGTTTACATTGACAGAGTTTGAAGATTTTTACAAGAGTAAAGGAATCAAGAATCAACTCATAGTGGCACATAGCCCTCAACAAAAAAGTGGTGTAGAATGTCAGAATCGAACCATCATGGAGATGGCAAGGTGCATGTTCAAGGGAAAGGGTTTGCCAAATCAATTTTGGGCAAAGGCTACCTACATCTTGAATCAAATTTGCATCAATGCACTTGTGGGAAACTAAGTTGCATTTATTCGATCGAATAATTAAAAAATATCGAATATGTTCATTTTATTCGTGGTTATCTGAATAAACATTGAAAAAAACGAGCGGCTAATCTTTCGATAAAAAATGCTTTAGATCAAAAACATATTCAATCAAAAGTGCTTTCTATCAAAAAGTGATTCCTAACATAATTTTACATTCGAGTGAAAATTTCATTGCGCATGTGCTTGTTTGCTACTCTATAGAACTCTAATCCTACCATTTCCTTCATAGAGACCTTTCTTCACTGTATCATTGAGGTATTGACTTAATTTTTATTTATTTTTTATTTTATTGTTTTGTTCATTGTATCATGCATATTGTATGATTTGCATATATGTCTCTTACATATGCCTAATTTGTATTTATATAATTAGTTTTATGTTTTTTAATCATCATTTGTATACATGTTTGACTTATGAAAGTGTTTCTTACTTATATACATTTATGAATAAAATTTAAAAATAAACCACTATTGTGATTGTCTGACTCGCTACATCGATTCTTACTCTCACAATAGTATAGTACTCAGCAATAGATCTATTGAGATTGTTTGAATCGCCTCCTCGATTCCTACTCTCTCAATAGTATAAGGAGTGTATAGGGACTATTGTCATTATCTGATTCTTTGACTCTTACTCTCAGTATAGACACTTAGCTTCGGATGAGCATACTTAGTGTATGTCACAAGGTGTATAGAAACTATTGTGATTGTCTGATTCTTTGACTCTTACTATCACAATAGTTATATACAGTCATGTGACAAGACTCATACATAGTATAGTGAGCATATATGAACTATTATGAATGTTTGATTCTTTGACTCTTACATTCTTAATAGTTACATAGATTCACTTCAAGATTATAACTACACTTTCTATTTAATTATAAATCTACTTATCTAACTAACTATCCATATTTCTATCATTTATCTAGGCTCTACACATACTATTGATTTATCTGTCCATACACTTATCGATGTATCTATGTATATGGGTACTTAAAATGTATTAGAATATATATTATTTTATTTATGAGACTTATTTTTTATTATTGTTTTTATGAATTAGATTTATGTTTAAAGTTTTAATATCAATTTTGATAGTCTGATAGTCTATTTTTTATTTTTGCACAGATGACAGGTAAAATAAATAAGCACGAGAAAATTTTTTTGGAAGATTTTATGTGCTCCTACATGTATGGAATGAGAGAGTTCTTGTTCAAGCTCTTATAATTCTTCTTTTGCATCAGCTTGTTATGCAATGGTTGCTCAAGTCCTTATTGATAAGAATGCGTCTTTCTTTTGATAAAACACATAAATATGAAAATTGGATGGCTTCTATGCAATATAATTTAATGCCATCATAAAGAAGGGTATGTGGTCTTTATGTGACTTCCTGTTGAGAAAAAAAGGTCATCGCAACTAAACGAGTACGAAAGGTGAAATGTAAGCTTGATGGGGCAGTTGATAAGTTTAAGGCTAAGCTTATTTCCAAAGGTTGTGCTCAAGAGAAGGTGTTGACCTAAGTACCAACTTAGGGACTTGTAGAGAAAGAGACTATACCTCAATCCCCCTCAAGTGCATATAGTGGGGATTCACGCTTTAATTATCAATCCGATGAGTATACAAACCTAGCCGAGTGTATGAGGACATGCAATCAAGTGATGATAAATGCAAATGAACTACTTAAAGAGTGCAAATAAGGCATAGACTACTCCAAACAAGCTTCAACTGTCGGTCATGGTGTCACGATACTTGGTGCAACATCCGTCAGTAAATTGGATTTTTCTCTCAGCTCTGAACTCCAAATATAGTGAATAGCATATGCATTTCGAAGCTCTCGAGAAGATGCATCCAATGGTCGTAATTTCACTCAATTCTGACACTCCTACTTCAAGTTATGAGCAAAATACTGAGTCGCGGGAAAACCTTCCTACACTTCAGCACTTCCTACACTTCGCACACACCTCAACAACAGCAAACAAACACTTTCATGGATAGACAACACTTCCTACCACTCTTTCCAAACAATACACATGCACACAAGCTCACAAAGAAGAAGATACAGAGTGAAGAAGACACAAATTCGAATTTCTATGCTCTTGATTCTCACAATGGCCAAAAGTCCTTACAAAGAGTCACAAATTGACTTATATACTTGTGCCCTAAAAATGGTCCTTTCACACAAGAGACCGGCACTTTATTCACTAAAAGACTAATTTCCTATTATTTTACATGGGTAAGTTTATAATCTTCTGAGGGGATGCATCTAGAGGACTCCTCTAGTGCATTTACAACGGAAAATATATACAACAATGGTTATAATACAAAAATTGGGTGTCCAAATCGGAAAAATTTTGGGACCCGTCTTTTTCTCTGCTTTGTGTTCTCTTTAGCTCTGCAACACTCTCCCCCTCTTTGTCTCTATCGTCCCTTGACAGGCTTTACTTCTTGTCTTCAGTTTGTTGTCCGCATGCATTTTTTGGTCAATTTTGCCTGTTCATCAGTCTTGCATTACGTTTTAGTGGTCCTCTGATTTGTCCTGGTTGCACACATCGGACACTGCTGTATTATTCAAGCCTGTTCACTTTCTTTTCCCTGCACGCAACCCTTGCTCAGTTTTGCCTGTTTATTAAACAAGTGTTCAGTTTTGACGGCCTCTTCTTAATTCTTGTTTTACATCCTCTGGGCCTGATGCATTTGTCTTGCTTGATAAGTCGGGTTGCCACGCACGCCACCAGTGGAAGGTATGAGGATGTGGTGCTTCAGTCTTCGATCTGGACCTGCCAAAGATCAAGAGGTTGAAGCACCCTTTTGGGCTGCGTCCTTTCCTTGGTGTGTGCGTCCCTGCGGGGCTCTGTGCAGAGATGGGTGTTGTGCCCCTGCTGGGCTTCTTGCAGAGATATATTTTCAGATATTCTTTTTTAGTGAAGCTTCTTTCGTTGTCTTCTTCTTTTCTTCTTTTTACTTGATTCTCCCTCAACACTGCCCCTCTCGTGGACTCTGTCGTCCCCGACAGGCTTTGACGAGCGACGGGCATATGTTCTATATATTTTCTGCTCTGTTTCATTAAGCGAATTGGCTTCACATATCATTAGTTGTTTCCATTGTTCTGCCTTTACACCGTCATTGGGTGGCTGTCTGTGATCTGCGAAGAAGCTAAGTTCATATGCCACTAATCTGGCATTCAAATTAGAGGACATCTTCAAAAATACTTTTGAATCAATTTCAAAAAAGCCCGTAAAGAATGCTTCTTCGAAAGTTTGCATATATGTACTTGGCAGAAACATCAATCTCGAATAATAAGCCATTATTGTCGGTCGGCTAGGCATAATAGATAGGTCAAAAATGAGGATCTCTGTGCCTTGATTAATACCAATGAAATTCAAAAATGTGTAGGCTGCATGCTTGAATACCTTCAACACTGTAAGTATCATACTGAGTATTTTATTTGTCATTTTGACAGTTAAGTCAGGTACTGTCGCATAATTATGCAGCCAAAATTTGATGGTTTTGACCATATAATCTTCCGTGGGCAAGTAATTATGTGGCGGGCTTGGAAGCATAGGATAATTCAGCCACTGTTTTATTTATAGCGCCATTTCTTTGCAAGTCCAAAAATTCTCTAGTATCCCTTCTACGTGGTATAGGACAAAATGAAGGGTTTATCTGTAAGAAATATGGTGCTGCTTGCCAATGCACCCATAGTGTAGGATGTTTCTCCAAAAACTTTCATCTCCAAACAGGTTGTGCAGCTTCGAATTCTTCTTGACTGTAGGCGAATGTATCATGTTTAAAATTTAGCTGCTCGTCGGGACTTCTATTTGTAATTTTCTTTATATATTGTCTTGTTTTCTCTTTCAATAATCCGTACGGAATGTTGAAAGGCTTCATGATCTTTTCCAAGTCTTTACCTTTGATTTTGGCCTCCTTCATTACTTTGATTACTTCATTTTCAAAATTTTCCGTCAATCGGGACACCACTAGTGCCCGTTCCTTCTGACTTATTTCTGCAGTGTATGGCATTGGATGATCATCATGTATATCCGCCATCTGCTCATGTATTGGAGAATTATAGATTGGGGGAGATAGAGGACGTACCTCTACCTCGTCAGTAGGATTTTCCTTAGGTGGCACTACTGGTGTCCCGATCGTTGCGTTCTGGTTGATTTGGAGTTCTAATTGCTCTATTCGTTCAGTTTTGGCTTTGCTTTCCTGTAGGGCTGCTCTGAGCGCTTCTTTTGCTGCAAGCAATTCATTACCAATTTCAGCGACATTGTCCATGTTTTCACTGTAGCTTGCTGCAAGTTTCCCATGTGCTGTATTCAACTGCTTTTTTAGTTCATTTATTTCTTGACTGTACTTCCGTTCCGATTCTTCTCTCACTTCTCGCTCTTGTCTCAACAAATCTGCATGTTGTGCCAGCTGATCTCTTAATTCTTTTTCTTTAGTTTCGGATGCCTCCTGTTGTTCAATAGGTTGGTCATATAACAATGATTTCATCAATTCTTTATTCCTGCTTCGTAAAGTGTCATTCTCTTCCATGTACAACTTTAGCTGTGTCTCAAGTAAAGTGCTTCTAGCTTTCATTCTTTCTTTGTCAGCCTCGCTTGCATCATGTAATCTTTGTAAATCCGCGAGCTGTGCTTGGAGTTGGCGATGCGGAGTGATTAAGGTGTCATATTGCGTTTTGACTTCGAGCAACTCCGTGTTTTTGACTGCTATTTCCTTTTGGGCCTGGATTAATTGCGATGACAATTGTTCGCTCATTATTTGGAATTGACTTTTTTCTCTCATGGCCTTATCATAATCTGCATCTATGTCCATCATCTGTTGTTGTGTATCCATAGCTGTCTGAATCATTTGCTTGACTACAGGTTTCAACTGAGTGACATCCACATTAAGCCATGTTGTTGGTATATTAGGTTCTTTGTCTGTTGTGACATCTTTGCCCTGTGCCACATGTAACGTAGTGTCATGGGGCTGCCTAATCTGAAGCTGGATCCTCGGCTCAGCCACCATGTGCTTAATATGTCCTTGAGGTGTATCATCTGGAACCTCAATTACAATTTGCTCTTTGTTTTGTAAAAGATCTGAATCCGTGTTTATTGGAGTTTGTATTTCCTCTTTGATAGGTGGTTTTGCAGACGTAGCAGTTGTTGGAGCTTCTTTGATGCTGATTTTTGTAGTATCATTCAGTTGAATGGTATGCTCAAGTTGATTAGAATCTTCTATATTCTTTTCCTTTTCTTCGTGGTTGTCTGGCATCACTTCGACTTGATTAATCTCATTCCATTCTTCTTCTTGAGTTTCTGTCCTTATGTCAGTATCTAGAGTGTCTTTTTCGGGACTGGATTCTACATCAGAACTAGAATCATCTAAACCCAGTTCTTTGTATCTCCCAGGTTGTTTTGGTGTCTTTTCTTTACTCCGTTGTTGTTTCTCTTGACTTGCTTGTCTATAATGATGACCTTGGACATTCAAGTTTACTTGCCCTTACATGTACTGATGTGTCTCTTCTAGGGCGGCAGAGAGATCTCTCTTGGTAATAGGCATTTGGGCCATCGTAATCTTTGGAAGAATGTGTGTCTGCTTTGATTGGGGTGTAGCCTGGGCTTCCTCCTCTCTTAGACGCTTTGTACCCCTCATGGGTTTCTGTGAACTGGTTCCTGCCTCTTCTATGACAACAGTTGCTTTCTTTTTCTTGGGGACCGTAGCGGATTTGGCATATTTGGCTAGCCCTTCTGAGGTTGGCATCTCACGTAAGCAGTTTTTCATCTCTAGAGCTTCATATATAAGTAATGTCAAAGCCGAACTCCCATTGAGAAACTTCTTCTGGCCCCACTTCTTCTGGGCTTCAAATAATCTTTCTTGGACATAGCCAGTCATGTTTACTTTATTTCCCACTTGTCTCATTGCACGCGAGAGTAGTTGTACTACAATCTTTTGTGGTGCAGTATATATGTGCATACTTGGGAAACAAAAATGTTGGTGCACTAGGCGGACAGCATCTTCAATATCAGTCCTGTTGATATCCAAAAAGGATCTCTTTTTAGGATCGTGACATTCCTCTTTAACATTAGTGATCCCCTCCTGATTCCATCTGAAGGCTTTGTTGATTAGTTCATGTGTGAATTGAATGGTTTTCCATGTTCCTACTTTATCCAACACTTGTGCTTCGGGCACTGATATCTTAGTCACTGCAGGCTGCAATGTATTCATTACTTGTGTACACCTTTGAAAATCTGGTAGATAAATCGACAATTTAAGAAATGCCTCTAGGCTTGCCTGTGTCCATACATCCTCGATATGCGGTAATCCTTGTATTATAGTCTTGAAATCTTGCGACATAATAGGGAAATAATGATCCCTATCCATAATCTTGATAGTTGCCATGAAAATGAGGTCTGACACTGGTTGGTCATCCAGAAACCAATGGCCTCTTGCTTTTGTTATAGATTCGAGTGGAAGAAGCTGGACCTCTTCCTCTTGCGTAGCTTCGAAATTAGTAGATGCCATCTGCACTCAATATAGAGTATGAATTAGTGGCCATATACTATCAAAAATCCTCCTTTATTTGTTTGTCAAAAGCTTGACATTGCTCCGAGTGAATGGTGTCGTCCCTTTCCCGTGGGTGTGAGAAACGTAATACCTGGATTTTTTCAAAAATTTTTACAGATTTTTATGTTTTCATCTGAAAAGAAAAACAGAGAAGTTAGATCATAGCCAAAGCGGTTGCTATTTTTTGAATGATTTTCTTAATGCGTACATGTTTCAATAGAAAGTTGGAGATGCAAATGTAAAAATGCTACAATCATAGACTTATTTTGATTTGGGCCCATTTGAAAAAGGGTGACAATTTCTAATGCACTAATGAATCTCATGATGGCAATGTAAATAGTCTCATAAAGAGAAACAATTTTTTGTAGTGGCATGGTTGTCTGTGCATTTTGATTGATTCACTTACCCACTCATGAATTGTAATGTTCATAACGGCAAAATTTATAAGGAAGCCATCATTGTGGCTCCCGGAAGTGTTAGAATGGAGGGGAACTGGGCCGTGAATGCACACGGGTAAGGGAAGATATGGGGGGGGGGGGGATTCATGGCGACGACTATTGGAAGGGAGGGAGGGAGATTGTGAGATGCTCCTGGAGAGTGAGTAAAGACATCGAGGAGGAGGAATCCGGGGGGAGTACACAGCTCCAAATCCATTCCCTGTGCTCCTTGTCCAAAAAAAGGGGGAGGGGGGGGATCAACTTCCATTTGGGGGTGCTCTCTGAGGGGTTCTATCACTCACTGACAATAGTAGAAGGGGAGGGGGAATAGAGCTAGACTCGAGCAGTAGGACTGAAGGGAGAGGAAAAAAAAAGGATTTTTGAGGGTGCTACTAGCTACTACCATTGGCTGGAGGGTCGTGCAGCCGAGATTTTTTTGTTTTGGCTATCAGAGCGGAGGTGTGGTTGGGTTGTTGATCTTACTACCATGGAAGGACACACAGAGTTCGCAAAGATTATCAAAGGGAAGGAGGTGAAGGCAATAAAGGAGAAGGGAGTCCAAACTATGACTATTCTGAAGTTACTAGAAGCTCACATCTTCATGGACAACCTTCTTGGCCTATTGAAGGATGAATTAAAAGAACAAGAAGCACCAAGTATTTGCAAGCCCTAAGTGATTGAGAGGAGGTAGGTGAAGGCTGTATCTAAGATCTTTTAACAGTCTATGCAGGAGTAGTTTAGGTGTTCAAATGTGCATGAGTAGAGAACCTTGCTTCCAGACACCTTGATAAAGCATAGAAGAAGGGCTGCTGTGCCAGATGAATAGGAGGGACATGCCATCTTTGATAAAAGGAACAACTTGGGTATGTTGAGCATAAGTGCATGATTCAACAATCAAGTAGATTGCAATGGATTAGCCTCCTATTCTTCTGGATACCATGTGCTTCTGTCTAATTCCTGCTAATTGTCCACCTTAAGTTCACCCTGACATTTGGACAACTTTACGTCACTAAAGCTGAAGACTAAATAAACTCACGAACATTGTGAGTAGACATGAGAACTTGAACTCAAGATGAGTTTGGTAGGAAAGAGGTGTGGTGAGGTTCTCTCATAAAGAAAGGAAGTATCCAATAGCATAGCATCAGCTGACGGAGGGTCATTTACTCGTGACCATAGTTGTGAATGCAAAATATATCCTTTGGCTTGAACCAAAGGATTAGATGGATAAAGATAATGAAATTGCTTGGGGCACTTCCCTCAAATAAATGGTTGGAGGAGGTATGAGGAAGAATCTATGGAGAACACCCTTGATCGCTATCTAAAAAGGGGTCCCAAACTGCCTGTTTTGTTTCTCAAAGTGGTGGAGACAACTTCATGGACTCGAGAGCAGACGAGGAAGGAGCTTGGCTATGACAAATCTAGGAAAGGAGGAGCTGTCCATCAAGGGGTCATCGGTGCATGCTTTGGATGAGAGAACAGGGGGTTGATCGTCCTGTTGCTATGTTCTTTTGGGGTTTTTTTATTTTGGTTGTATGTAGGTGATGGTTTCGAGGCTCTCTGTGCTATGAGGTCAGCAGGCGGGCCGTATGCTTGCAGTTGCTAAAGATGAGGGAGGGAAAGAGTGGTGTGCTGAAAGGGAAAAGGAACGTAATTTTTTGATTGCGCATGGGTCTAGTATGTTATTGTTGGAAAGACTGATGATTTCAAGTGGTCAATTTGTAGTTCAGAAATGGAGAGAATATAGCCACTATGAAGCTGTTGTATGCCTGTAAGCTTTTGTTTTAGGAGCTTCAATCCATGAACGTCGTTCCAAAGCTTGTTCTGGTAGAAGCATAGGCACACGAACTCATGGAGGTAAGGAGAAAGAGCAAGCCAGATAGAAATGAAACAAAAATGATGACATTAGTGCCACCTTCTTTTCTCTTGTGATGTGGAGATAGTGGTTTGCCTTGGATTGGATATGATGGTGTATGGTCAATCAATGTGTTGAACTTAGTACTTAATTCACAACAGCTACACAGAGGCATGCCAATAACAAGCCCACAGGAACAAATTTCGGATACCTAGGTGGTTTTTGGTTGACCTTCTTGGATGACTTGGCCTTGGTTTAGAGCCCAAGTTGCTTAAGTGATTTGTGCTAGCAAAGATAGTACACGAAAAGATCGTTTGTTTGAGGTTTTGATATCGGTTTATGGAACCATTCTCTATTTTCGCATTTTAATTATAGTCATTTGTATGCATCTCTGTAGATGATGTGCTTTGTCACACATTAAGCACCTAGATCTCCTAAGATTTTATCACAGTTGGGAGAGATCTTGTTCCAATGGTCTTTCGATGATCAAGGAAATTATTTTGGCAATCCGTTACAGTGTCAAGCACTCTGTTTTTACTTTCCCTCCAATCTAGAAAGTTTCTTTGGCACAGTTTTAGGACCACTGGATGTTGATCCATCAAGATCGTTGTTCAATGGGAGAAGGCATTCATTCTCTAGAGTTTATGGGAGACCTTCATGAGGCTATTGCCAAACTTGAAGTTCAACAAGTCTAGGGAGGGGTCAATGAGTGAGTGGTGTATGTGGGTATGTGCATTTGGTTATGTGAATGCTTCATTGGTGAAATGTGTGAATGGATTAAGTGAGTGAGTGTGGGAGTATTAGAGTGTTTGAGGTAATAGGTGAGAGAGTAGATGCGAGAGAGTGAAAGAAAGTCGGAAAGAGTGAGGAAAAGAGGATATGAGTGTGTGTATATGAGTGTACATGTGAAAGTGAGTGTGAGTGAAAGAGGGTTGGTGGGAGAGTGAGTGTGTGAGTAAGAGGGTGTGTGGGTGTGGGGGAGTGTATATCTGTGTAAGTGTGGACGTGAGAGAGAGAGAGAGAGAGAAAATAGGTACGTGTGGAAGTGTGGGAGGGGAAACAAGTGTGGGTATATGTGTGACTTTAGGTGTTGGTGTGTGTGTGTGTGTGTGTGTTTGTAGTTGAATATGTGTGTGTGAAGGAATTGGGTGTGTATTTGTGCATAAGAGTGGATTGTTGAGGTGTGTGTTAGACCACTTGTGTGTGAAAATGAGAACGAGGGCTAGTTCATGAGAGGGAAAGAGGGACGAGAATGAACGTGGATATTGGACAGAATAAATGTGAAGGTGTTTAAGAGTGATTTTGTATAGATGATGTGACTATGTGTGCATGTGCCAAAGAGTAAGTGAGAGAAAAAGAGATTATGTGAGAGAGAGTGTTTAAGAGCTTTGAAGGCTCCTAATGAGTGTGTGAAGAGTAAGATAGATTGAGGGTGAAAGGAAAGGGATCGTTCATTTTAGTGATACTAATAGGGACCGGAAGAAGTGAGGATAATTTGTGCACATGAACGAGCTCAAGGTGAGACTAGATTGTTAAACTACAAGAGCTTGAGCAAGTTTTAGCTTCACACAAGCATTTTCTCTCGGGCTTAGAACCTTAAACATTTTGGCGGTCCTACTATGGAATCGAAGAAGTGGGTGTATTTGCATGTTCACGAGCTGAGGATGAGTAAAGTTTTCCCAAAAATAGAAATTTAAGTACTATAGTTGTAGGAAAACACCTTCTCTGTAGCTTCAAAAAGTACATCATTTGGCACGCATAGTGGACCTTGGCTTAGTACATCTCGTAGAGATTGCTACGGGTTTTCTTGGTTCCCCTATCGTGTGGCACAACCATTCAGCCCCACAGTCACTTTGATCCTTGGAAAAAATGGTGCAACAAAGGGAAGTTTGGGGTTTTCAAAAGATTGATGCGAGGCCGATGAATGGTGGATGGACCAATAGATAGATTGAATGTGGCCGAACGATGAGACATCATGTGAACACGCGTCCTTGGTTTGATCCTATCTCAAACTATGTGAGATGCTAGTGTTGCGAGTAGATTGGGCACATTGCTAAATTTTGCCCTCGAGTGTCTAGTCCTTTGGACTTTGTTCCTGTGTGTGCAGATTGTGGAAAGAAGAGCTTATGTGAGCATGCATGTGAGGTAAAGAAATTCTCTCTTGAGGTCTCAAACAAGGAAAAAAGTATTTCTCTCCCTTCTTTTTATGTGGAGATCGAAAACGGTGAAGCTTGTCAATCAAGTGGGACCTCAAGGGAAATAAGGATTTCCCCCAAGATGATAGTGCTGATCCACACGATCAAGGGCTTTGAGCATCTCAGGATAGATGAGGACATAAACTTTGACCATGAAAAAAGGGCTAGTAAATCTAAAGAGAAATTCTTAGAAGCATTGACAAGTGTACAACGTCAATTGGATTGGCTTTGTGAGGAGCGATAGTGAAAGGACCAAGGTGGAGAGGCTGGAGAAAAATCAAACAAAAATTAAGGAGATCTTAGGGGAATGGGAGGAGAAGGTGACATGCATGGAAGGCAAAAACAAAGAGTTGAAAAGGGAAAATAAAATCCTGAAGAAGGAAATTGAAAGACTTCAGAGTCGAAAAGTTGTTAGGAAGGATTAAAAAAATAGGGAGAGAAGTTTTGGAGATTAGCTCTGATTTAGTGGTAGTAGATTGGTTTTGGTTCACAATCAAAGAGGAATTTCAACAAGAAGAAGGTGATTTGGTGAGAAGGCTTGAGCGAGGAGAGCAGGAGATAAAGAGATTTTAGGAAGTATTGCAAGTATAGTGATCAAGCAGATAGAATCAGTGAGGGCTTCCAATTGGAATTAGAGAACATTCAGTGTGCCCATGCAGAGAGTGATAAGAAAATGGAAGAACTTGAAAAAAAGAATGTGAGGCTAAGAGGAGAGGTTGATAGATGGATGAGTCAAAGAGACAATGAAGGATGGAGATGTGCACAAAAAGATGAAAAAGTTGATAGAATGGAAGAGGAGTTGCAGACGATGCTCAATAATTTGAGTACATTAGGAGGAATGATAGAGGATACGAACAATTTGAAGGGGACAATAAAAAACCTAGCTAGTCTTTCGGACGAGGGTTTCCAAGAAGTCTATAAGAGAGTTGGAGGAGTAGAATCAAAGGTGGATGAAATAGAAAACAAGATGGACAATCTAGGGAGAGGAATATCGGAAGAGTTAGATCCTTTGGTGAAGAAGGTCAAAAAAATTGAGCAAGTACATAAAGATGGATATGAGAAGCTTGAAAAGGAACATATGAAAATGCAAGAGAGGATTGAGAAACTATATGAATTATATGGGGAAGTTGGAAATGAGTTCCGAGAGAATGAAAAGAGTATGCGCGAAGGGGGACCAATAGATGAGAAATTGCATGAAAGAATAAGGCACATGGATTGCAAAATGACAAGATGCCAAGGTGATATTGGATTGTTTAGGCAAAGATTGAGTGAACTAGCTATGGAGGTGGATGAATTGAGGAATGTAGGAAATGAGAGTGCACAATGCCTTGCAAAGCACCTTTTTTTGGTAGAGGACTATTTGCAAAAAATGACAAATCACGTGGATTACAAAGACGAGTCTAGAGATAAAAAGTGAAATTGGTTAAGGAGATGTTGAAGAGAAGGTTATATGCAGCCACGAGGAGGTTCTTGAGGCAGAGCCCGACTCACTGCCTAGAGAGCTTTGATCACCAACATTGAGCGAGACTAAGTAGGGGTTTTTGAGGGTGCCATGCTACATTGCACCTGAGGAAGGGACTTGAAGGTAAGATAGGGAAATCCGGTTTGATAGGTTTGGTTGAAATTAGTCAGTTTTGTCATATAGTCATTATGCTCGAGAAAGTAACGATGAAGGGATGATCGATCTATCAGCTTCACGAACGTATTCCTTTTTTGTTTGTTTTTTGTGTATGCATGATGTGGGGGACAAGTAGGGCAGATGCTCCTTTCTACCTCTCCCTAACTCTCAGGACATGGGAAAGGAAGGAAAAAAAAACAAAGATAAAAGTATGTATACATGTGTGCGAGTGTGCTATGATGGGTTAATCGATAAGTGGAATCATCCTGGCCAGGTGGTCAAGACCACGAGCTAACACTAGCATTGTCATAGGCGTGGACATTTATGTGTCTATATCTCTTTGGTGCTATATGCCATAGCGGGTTGATAGGTGAGTGGGACCATCTTGGTCGGGTGGTCAAGATCATGAGCCGCACCCAGCTTCACTATGCTCTAGCATGTATACATGTGTGTGTACATTGTATATATGTTGTTGTGTGCTATGTTGTGTTGGTAGATGAGTGGAACAAACCTAGCCGGGTGGTCAGGGCTGCGAGTCGCATCCAATTGCAACATAGGCCAACTCGTGAATAAAAAATAAACAAAAAGAAAAAGAGAAGGAAAGTTCCCATTCGTGAGGGGGAGAGCTAGAGACATGGAGGGCAGTGATTGCCTGAATGGATGTGTTTTTTGCATGTATGTACTTACAGGGATGAGAGGTTGGTTGCTGATAGATTGATGTGCTCGAGGCCAACATTGACGAAGGTATAGTTATTATATGTGCATGACTTATTAGTTTGTAAGCAGCTTATCGAATTCAGCTTATTATAGGTGTGCGTGCCCCTTGAACCTTCTTCACTTTTGTCTCATTTCATTATAGATGATCAATTTTTTGGGATGTGAGTGAGGTTGCATTGTCATCGAGATTTTCTCTCCTCTCTCAGTCATATAGGCCTACAGGAAACACATTCAGTGAAGGTGTCCAAAATTCCGTGAGAAGTCCAAGATGCATCAAGGATGTCAAAGGGAGTTCACATGCAAACTTTAGATGAAAATTCACATACTTGTAAAGCCTATCAAAGGAAGTCTATAGCCCGAATTTCACATGTAAATGGATTTTCTAGCACATTGATATGCCATGTGCATTTTGTAAAAAATGTAATTTTTTCACTTAGACCGTACAAAATCTTGTATAGGAATTTTTGTTAGCCATATGGTTTGGCATCTATAGAGATCATATGTGGCTACATATTTCTACAAATTTTGAAGGCTATCAGAGCTTCCTAGTCACCTTAATGCCACCTTGTAAACTTCCAAATGTAGTCAAACTTTTGTATAAGGAGATTGAGATGGGAGTTTTTTCTTTATATTGCTAAAGGAGACCTTTCAAAACATAGCGCTACAAATTTTCATCTTCATCAAAGGATATTTGGAGGGTCAAAGAGCACAAAATCCAGTTTTCAAGGTCACCGCAGTTTCCTAAAATAAGAAAATCGAAGGCTTGAAGGGCTGCCACATGGCAAACCATGATTGAACTATGTTGTACAGTCAGGTGAGCTCACATTCAAGGGTGGAGATGCACTAAAGCTTAAAATTTATTTCAATATTTTCTCGCTATGATGTGATGTTTTGGCTATAAAATGATAAAAAGAGTCATATATTGTTTAAAAGTTTGATTGATTGGATCAATTAAGTAATGAGGACATTTTATTTGTACATTAAAACTGTATATTTATCATTCACCCCTTAGAAATACGTCCCAAGCCCCTTGAAAAACTAACCTTTACCCCTTGAAACTAACCTCTAAACCCTTGAAACCCTAGATTTGACCCTTAGAAACCCTTGGATTTTGAAGCCAAAATGTAAATAAACTCATTGATTGATGTTCTTGACCTTAATCATAGGCAAACCCTAACTTTCCCAATCAAAACCCTAGGTTTGTAGCCTTAGAATTGTCATTTACCCTAGTTCTAAGCCCTTAGTTCCATTTAAATTATACATACGTGTAAAACCAAATAAAAACCTTAATAAAAAATAAAAAGGAAAAAAGAAAAGAAATAAAAATACTAAAAAAATGTAAAAATAAAAAGAGAAAAACCAAAATAGAAACAAAAGATTGGATTTCCAAAAATAGAAGAAGAACATGGAAGAAGGTTCTCGAAATAGAAGGATTAAAAACGAGGTTCTTTAAGAATAGAAACGAGGAGGCTAGAAGACTCTAGAGTTCTAGAGAGAAGACATAGGGGCAAGTTATATACAGATGCCCCATGCTCATATGGTTTTCCTATGGATTTTCTCCAGGTACGCTTGCCTTTTCTTATTGTTTCAATTTCTTGTTTATCCTTTATCTTTCTCTGTTCATGCTTTATGAGTACTTTGTATCTCTCTCCATGACCACCTCTCAAATCCTCCATGTCTGGCTACCATGCCGAGAGAGAGAGAGAGAGAGAGAGAGAGAGAGAGAGAGAGAGAGAGAGAGAGAGAGAGATTCGATTTTTCTTCTTATTGTTCATGTACTATGTGCGGTAGAGAGAAAGAAAGAAAATGAAGAAATATGGTAGAAGGATGCACGCAGGTAGTTTGTATAGAATTCCAAAATCGTTAGAGTTTACAGGCGTGCTATCCATCGATTCCTATGATTTAAGTAATCCACATATATTCAAGGTGCCCGAAGCCTTTGTTCCTCTTGAGGATTTGGGTCATCGAACCTCTGACATCCCTAAGATTCATGTAGTTTTGAATTGATATCGAAATAAGCTGAGTTCATGCGGGCCAATCCTTCTGCATTAGTGAGCGATTCTTCACTTGCAATCCCTTCTCACGGATTTGAAGGTGGATAAGCCTACACACAGGTGCACTCAGGATTTCCCAATGTTAATCAGAGAAGGGAAGCGTGTAGAGGAAAGGATAACATAAAGACCGGGTACTATGAGGTTGAATATGATGAGTTACTTACCAACGAATATGGCCTTGCAAACTCAAGGAATGGATTCCTTGTCCTAATCTTAACTAGATAGCTGGAATAAGCTCTCTGTCAAAAAGAAGCTCATCTACAACAGCAACAAATAGTGTATTGGCCATAAGCACCGTTCTTCTAAGTGTCACGAATTGTTGACGTCATGCCATGTCCACCGCAACTCAAAGAACCTTCACCCGTGACTTGGAGACATGGATTTTGTGTAGAATTCTTTTACCGAGATGCTTGATGAAGAGGCTGTAGAAGAGAGAGAGTTTAGAGAGAGAGATTTGCAAGGAAATAGGGTGGTAGCTATGGCTATCGATGGTAATCTCAATGGCGCTATGGAAGCAGAGAGAAATTGAGAGAGAGAGAGAGAGAGAGAGAGAGAGAGAGAGAGAGAGAGAGAGAGAGAGAGAGAGGGGTCATTGTGCTTGTCTCCTATAGATTGCTCATCCGGCTGTTCTTCCAGCTGCTCTGACAACTTCGAGATTGAGTGATGCTACACGCATAACTGTACTTGTTACCGGTGCTAGTGGATGAATGGGTGAGAGAGAGAGAAAGAGAGGGTGAGAGCAACGATCACTCAGCAACGCAATTCGGTGAAGCTAGAGAGAGAGAGAGAGAGAGAGAGAGAGAGAGAGAGAGAGAGAGAGAGAGAGAGAGAGAGAGAGAGAGAGAGATGTTGTAGCAAAGATCGCACGCTATGGCCATAGAGAGAAATCGAGAGAGAGAGAGAGAGAGAGAGAGAGAGAGAGAGAGAGAGAGAGAGAGAGAGAGAGAGAGAGAGAGAGAGAGAGAGAGAGAGAGAGAGAGAGAGAGAGAGAGAGAGAGAGAACCTACAGAGCCCGCATGGCAGAAAGCTTAGGGAGGCGGTGAAAGAGAATTCGGGAGAGAGAGAGAGAGAGAGAGAGAGAGAGAGAGAGAGAGAGAGAGAGAGAGAGAGAGAGAGAGAGAGAGAGAGAGAGAGAGAGAGAGAGAGAGAGAGAGAGAGAGAGAGAGAGAGAGAGAGAGAGAGAGAGAGAGAGAGAGAGAAAGAGAGAGCCACTTTGAATGTTACAAATATAGAGAATCAGTTCACATACAGAGAATCAGATAAAGTTGGTGGAGGCATACCATCCTTTGAGGAAAGGAGAATTGATCCCTAAATAAGAGATGGAATAAGACTTACCATTTATGGAATGAGAAATATAGAGTGTAAAGAATAACCATTTATGAATAATCATATAAATACTAATTCTAATGCACTTGGAGATGTACTGTATTACTGAAA
>CM035434.1:108216619-108221619 GCA_020310875.1 Ceratopteris richardii
GATAGATAGATAGATAGATAGATAGATAGATAGATAGATAGATAGATAGATAGATAGATAGATAGATAGATAGATAGATAGATAGATAGATAGATAGATAGATAGATAGATAGATAGATAGATAGATAGATAGATAGATAGATAGATAGATAGATAGATAGATAGATAGATAGATAGATAGATAGAAAGATAGATAAACAGATAGGTAAACAGATAGATAAACAGATAGATAAATAGATGGATAAATAGATCGACAAATAGATAGATAGATAGATAGATTGATAGATAGATAGATAGATAGATAGATAGATAGATAGATAGATAGATAGATAGATAGATAGATAGATAGATAGATAGATAGATAGATAGATAGATAGATAGATAGATAGATAGATAGATAGATAGATAGATAGATAGATAGATAGATAGATAGATAGATAGATAGATAGCTAGATAGATAGATAGAAAGATAGATAGATAGATGGATGGATAGATAGATAGATAGATAGATAGATAGCCAGATAGATAGATAGATAGATAGATAGATAGATAGATAGATAGATAGATAGATAGATAGATAGATAGATAGATAGATAGATAGATAGATAGATAGATAGATAGATAGATAGATAGATAGATAGATAGATAGATGATAGATAGATAGATAGATAGATAGATAGATAGATAGATAGATAGATAGATAGATAGATAGATAGATAGATAGATAGATAGATAGATAGATAGATAGATAGATAGATAGATAGATAGATAGATAGATAGATAGATAGATAGAAAGATAGATATATAGATGTTGGTGCGGGGAAATCAATAATTGAAGTTTTGATGAAGGTTTGGAAGTCAAGGACTGAAGAAAAGATCAAGTTATTAAGCATGGTGAAAGTATATATATTCAGAGGATGAAGATGTGTATACATATGTACATTAATTTAGTGTCAGTTCATCTTATGCTTTTGTATGGTCATGAGCTTGTAAATATTTGTCTGTATATACAAAGAAAATGTCGAGGCAAAGATGAGAGAATGTGTAAGAACAAGATTTGAGGAGAATTAGATGTCATTAGACACTTTAGAAGTGAGTAGGATCTCTCTCATCACTCAGATGTAAAACTTTTCGAGGAATGAAGAAATGTTCCGCCCGATCTTTCTAAGCATTCTCCTTCTGTGTTGAATCTTTTGTGAAATGCTTTTGTACCAGTCTAAGTCAAAGTTGATTGATCTCTGTACAAATTTTCAGCTTCTAATTGTGATCAGGCTGAGAGAATTGAGTGTAGGAACATTTGCATGTGTAAATGGAAAGAAGAGAAGTTGCAGGAGGCACAAATTTCAATGCTAATGTTTTGGTCTGTTCTCCTTCCACAGTGTAAAGTTTTGAGTAAACAAGCACTCATTCTTTAAGTTGGAACGTAAGCTACCTATGGCTAAAAGCATTCGCATAAACGGGTTCTAGATTAAGAGAACCAAGTGTTAGAAGTTATTGGTGTCAGAATCGACTTCTCAGAAGAACAGTTTTAGACATAGATGACTTGTTGAGATCATTTCTCAAGATCTACTAAGTCTTTTGAAACGATTTAACTTGGAGAAGGTGTGCAAACTATAGTGACACCTTGTGCAAAGTTTTATAAAAAACTTTACACATTTGCTAAGTCATGAGAGAGTTATGTGCAGCAGACTTTTTGTGTAGTCATCTTCTTCACAGTTTGATCAAAATTTTGATAATTGATCATTGATCCTCTAAATTGGTGAAGGTTTTGAGTTACTCTTGATATAGAGGTGCTCTAACTTCAAGAGTAGCTTGTCCTTTTGGAGATTAACACTCTCCATCAGTGATATCGGAGCAAGAAGTATCAAAATTGAACAAAGGAGGACCCCGACTACTGCAGCTATAAAGAATTCAACATTTGAAGATTCAAAAGGTGAAAGCTTGAAAGCAAAGCTTGAGAAGGAGGCGAGAAGATATCAAGGAAGACAAAAGGAACTTCATTCGAAGAAAAGGTAATCTTATTACTCATAAAGCTTGAAGGATTTAATACACAGGTGAAGAAAGGATGGGATATTCTCTTCAGATAGAGAAATTGGATAGAGAGAACTATCGAGCATGGTCAATGAGGATGGAAGCTCATCTTATGAGCAAAGACTTGATAGGTTATATTACAGGTGAAGAAGAAAAGCCTCAGTTAAGAGATCCTAGTGTTCCAACTAGGAAGAATTATCAGATTTGAAGACTTGGATGAAGAAAGATGCTCAAGCCAGGAGCATTATCTGCATGGCAGTTCATGACTACTTGCTACCTCACATTACAGGTCTTCAAAGTTCAAGTGATATATGGAATGCTTTGGAGGAGCATTTCCAAAACACCACAAAGTCAAGGAAGGCATCCTTGTGGGTAGAATTTACCACATTCAAGAAGAAGGCCTCTCAATCCATCCCAGATTATGTAACAAGGAAGAAGGACATTGCAGATGCATTAGGAGCAGTTCATGAAGATATTGAGGAGGATAAATTGGTAAGGCAAATCCTCAAAGGTTTGAGAGGTGATGATAAATGGAAGCCATTCATTTTTTCTACTCAATTATCACTAGATCATTTTACTCCTGACCTAAATCAGTTGCTAGGACATATGCTAAGCTTTGAGCAGGATGTCAAAGGAGAAAGTGATAAAAGTACAGGTCAAGCAATGTATTCAAAAGATAAGAAGAAGAATAGCAGAGGGAAGCAACAAACAAATGAAGATGAAGGTACAACTAGCCAAGCTAACTTCCTAAGAGGAAGAGGAGGTGGCAAAGGTAGAGGAAGAGGCAGGAGTAATAAAGATGGAGTCAAAGCCTTTTGGATTTGTAGTAAGACAAATCACTTCGCTAATGATTGTTAGCATAATACTCAGAGTAATGGTGGATATAATCAGAACTTTAATTCAAGAGGAAGAGGTGGCAGAAATCAAAGAGGTAATTTCAGAGGTAGAGGTAGTAGAGGTTACTTTGGAAGAAGTGCAGGTAGAGGATTCCAAAGTCAACAATACAACAATACCTACTACAATTTTGCTTCAGATCAGAAGGATGATTCAACATTGATAATGAATGCAACTTGTGAAAGGCAAAGTGAAGACCAAAGAGTCTTCTACATTGACTCAGGGTGTAGCAATCACCTGAGTGGCAACATAGCTTTGATGACTGATTTGGATAGTAAGGTAACTAATCATGTAGTTCAAATAGGTGACAATACAAAGCACAATGTGAAGTCAATTGGATCATTGAAGGCCAAGGATGGTAGTACTCTCTTGAGTAAGGTTTTGTATGTTCCTACAATTCCTAAGAATGTGATAAGTGTAGGCCAAATTGTTGAAAAAGGTTATGAAGTTAGGTTCACTAATGAAGGTGTTTTTGTGGAAGACCTTAGCAATGGGTATAAACAAATTGTTTCAAGAAAGAAAGAAGGAAGACTCTTCAAATTGAAGATTCAAGGCAATGTTGGTCATGCCTTGTTCACTTATGGAGGACATAAGATCTCTAAGTTAGATCTTTGGCACAAAAAGCTTGGACATTTCAATGAAAGAGGTATTAAAGATATGGTTAACAATGGTTCAGTGCTTGCATTGCCTGGGTCTACAAGACAAAGAGGTTTGCAGATGGAAGTGTGTCTAGGTATAAAGCTAGACTTGTTCTGAAAGGTTTTGCTCAGACATATGGTATAGATTATGATGAGACCTATAGTCCTGTGGCAAAGATGACAACAATCAGGACACTCATAGCAATTGCTGCATGTAAAGGTTGGAAATTATGTCAATTAGATGTGAAGAATGCTTTTCTAAATGGTTATATTTCAGATGATGTTTTCATGGAGCAACCACAAGGATTCAGAGATGAAAAGTATCCAGATCATGTATGTAAGCTCAAGAGAGCTTTGTATGGTTTGAAGCAGGCCCCAAGGGCATGGAATTATAGACTTGTGAAGTTCTTGAAAGAACTTGGTTTCCAAGTATCTAAAGCAGATAGTAGCTTGCTTGTTAAAGCAAGTGATGATGGGTTCATTTACATGTGCATATATGTTGATGATATAATTCTTACAGGTACAGGTGAGAAAGGCATTCAAAGTCTAAAGAAGCAAATGGAGAAAGAGTTCAAGATTAGTGACTTGGGAGACTTGTCATATTTCTTGGGCATGGAGATCTCATACACTCAACATGGAGTTTATGTAATTCAAGAAAGATATTTGAGAAACCTGTTGATCAAGTTTAAAATGGATGATTGCAGGGTAGCACCTACTCCAATGGAGGTGAATCACAAATTAAGCAGATATGGAGGAGAAGAATTCAAGGACATGAAGCTATATCAAAGTTTGGTCGGTAGTCTGATTTATGCTACTTTAACTAGGCCCGACTTGTCATATGAACAGTTGGAGTATTGTCTCAATTCATGCATTGTCCTACGAAAGAACATTGGATTGTAGGTCAAAGAGTGTTGAGGTACATTAAGGGTACACTCAAAGAGGGTTTGTATTATGATTTTACATCAGATATAAACATCAAGATTTATAGTGATACAGATTGGGCAGGTAATCCTGATGATAGGATATCAACTTATGGATACTTGTGTTATGTGGGAGATAAGTTAATCTCTTGGTGTTCAAAGAAGCAACACACAATTGCTTTATCATCCACAGAGGTAGAGTACAAAGGTATGGTTGAAGCTGCAAAGGAAGTGATATGGCTTAAGACTCTTATGAAGTGTTTTGGTATTATTCAGAGTACACCCACTATTCATGGAGATAACATGAGTTCATTGTATTTAGCTGCTAATCCTATTTTTCATGCCAGGACTAAACATATTGAGATTCAGTATCATTTTCTAAGAGAGAAGGTGATGGATAAGGAGATTGAAGTTATACATACTTCAACAAAAGATCAGATAGCTGATATGCTAACCAAAAGCTTGGATGGACCAAAGCTACAAAGATTCAAATACATGGCAGGTATAAAGAAGATAG
>CM035434.1:108234119-108236619 GCA_020310875.1 Ceratopteris richardii
AATTTTAGACATAGGTGACATGTTAAGATCATTTCTCAAGATCTACTAAATCCTTTAAAATGATTTAACTTGGAGGATGTGCGCAAACTATAGGCGACACCTTGTGCAAAGTTTTATCAAAGACTTTATATATTTGATAAGTCAATGAGTGAATTATGTGCAACACACTTTATGTGTAGTCACCTTCTTCACAATTTTGTTCAAAATTTGATTATTGGGTATTGATCCTCCAAATTGGTGAAGGTTTTGAGTTACTCTTGATATAGAGGTGCTCTAACTTCAAGAGTAGCTTGTTCTTTTGGAGATTAACACTCTCCATGAGTGGTATCAGAGCAGGAAGTATCAAAGTTGAAGAAAGGAGGACCCTGACTGCTACAGTCATAAAGAATTGAACATCTGAAGATTCAAAAGGTTAAAGCTTGAGAGAAAAGCTTGAGAAGGAGACCATAAGACATCAGGGAAGACAAAAGGAACTTCATTCGAAGTAAAGGTAATCTTATTCCTCATAAAGCTTGAAGGATTTAATAGACAAGTGAAGAAAGGATGGGAGATTCTCTTCAGATAGAGAAACTGGATAGAGAGAACTGTCCAGCATGGTCAATGAGGATGGAAGCTCATCTTATGAGCAAAGACTTGATAGGTTATATTACAGGTGAAGAAGAAAAGCCTCAGTTCAGAGATCCTAGTGTTCCAACTAGGGAGGAATTATCAGATTTGAAGACTTGGATGAAGAGAGATGCTCAAGCTAGGAGCATTATCTATATGGCAGTTTATGACTACTTGCTACCTCACATTAGAGGTCTTGAAAGTGCAAGTGATATATGGAATGCTTTGGAGGAGCATTTCCAAAACACCAGAAAGTCAAGGAAGGAATCCTTGTGGGCAGAGTTTACCACATTCAAGAAGAAGGCCATCTCTGATTATGTAACAAGAATGAAGGACATTGCAGATGCATTAGGAGCAGTTGATGAAGATATTGAGGAGGATAAATTGGTAAGGCAAATCCTTACAGGTTTGAGAGGTGATGACGAATGGAAGCCGTTCATTTTTTCTACTAAATTATCACTAGATCATTTTGCTCCTGACTTAAATCAATTGCTAGGACACATGCTAACCTTTGAGCAGGATGTCAAAGGTGAAGGTGATAAAAGTGCAGGTCAAGGAATGTATTCAAAGGATAAGGAGAAGAATAGCAGAGGCAAGCAACAATCAAATGAAGATGAAGGAACAACTAGCCAAGCTAACTTCCTAAGAGGAAGAGGAGGTGGCAAAGGTAGAGGAAGAGGCAGGAGTAATAAAGATGGAGGTAAAGCATGCTGGATTTGTGGTAAGACAAATCATTTAGCTAATGATTGTTGGCATAACACTCAGAATAATGGTGGATATAATCAGAACTTTAATTCAAGAGGAAGAGGTGGCAGAAATGAGAAAGGTAATTTCAGAGGTAGAGGTAGTAGAGGCTACTTTGGAAGAAATGCAGGTAGAGGATTCCAAAATCAACAATACAACAATACCTACTACAATTATGCTTCAGATCAGAAGGAGGATTCAACATTGATAATGAATGCAACTTGTGAAAGGCAAAGTGAAGACCAAAGAGTCTTCTACATTGACTCAGGGTGTAGCAATCACCTGAGTGGCAACATAGCTTTGATGACTGATTTGGAGAATAAGGTAACTAATCATGTAGTTCAACAGGTGACAATACAAAGCACAATGTGAAGTCAATTGGATCAGTGAAGGCCAAGGATGGAAGTATTCTCTTGAGTAAGGTTTTGTATGTTCCTACAATTACAAAGAATCTGATAAGTGTAGGACAAATTGTTGAAAAAGGTTATGAAGTAAGGTTTGCTAATGAAGGAGTTTTTGTAGAAGACCCTAGCAATGGGTATAAACAAATTGTTTCAGGGAAGAAAGAAGGAAGACTCTTCACATTGAAGATTCAATGTAACATTGGTCATGCCTTGTACACCTATGGAGGACATAAGATCTTAGAGTTAGATCTTTGGGACAGAAGGCTTGGACATTTTAATGAAAGAGGTATTAAAGATATGGTTAACAATGGTTCAGTGCTTGGATTCCCTAATGTTCTAGGTCAACATATGACATATAGATGTGAGCCATGTCAATTAGGTAAGGCTCATAAGCAATCTTATTCCAAGCATGGTTTTATGTATTCAAAGAAGCTTGAGTTGGTACACACAGATGTGTGGGGACCATCAAAGGATTTCAGTATCAATGGTTCAAGGTATTATGTGATTTATGTTGATGATGCTACCAGATGGATCACTATCTATGTGATCAAAGATAAGTCAGAGGTATTCAATACATTCAAACATTATCATGTGTATGCAGACAGAATCACAAGCCAAAAGTTGAAGAGATTAAGGTCAGATGGAGGGGGAGAGTATTTCTCTAATGAGTTCAGTGATTACTTGTGGAATGTAGGTATAGAAAGGGAAATTACTTGCAGGTACTCTCCTCAACAAAATGGTGTAGC
>CM035434.1:108244119-108246619 GCA_020310875.1 Ceratopteris richardii
ACAATTTATTGTGTCTAAGGATGTTACATTTGATGAGCAAGTTACTTGGTATTCAGGTACAATCAATATTAATACAGGTGATGAAGAAGTTGTGAGTCAAAGGAAAGGTAAATAAAAGGTTCAAATATTTGATGAAGAGGAGAATAATGAAGTGCAGGTTGAAGTTGAAGAAATGCCAAGATTTGATCCTGAGTGTGAAGAACCAGAAACTTCAAGGAGTGGAGAACTTAGAATGTCATCAAGACACAAGTGGCAACCTACAAGGTATAGCTATGATACTTCTTTTTTGGCTACTAAAGATTATGCTTACATGATAAAGGCAGATGAAGACCCTTCTACATATGAAGAGGCAAAAGGTAAGGAGAATTGGGAGAAAGCTATGCAGGAAGAATATGATGCATTGATGGAGAATCAGACTTGGGAATTGGTTCCTAAACCAAATAGTCAGAAGATCATTGGTTGCAAATGGGTCTACAAGACAAAGAGATTTGCAGATGGAAATGTGTCTAGGTACAAAGCTAGACTTGTTGTGAAAGGGTTTTCTCAAACATATGGTATTGATTATGATGAAAATTATAGCGTGTGGCAAAGATGACAACCATCAGGACACTCATAGCTATTGCTGCATGTAAAGGTTGGAAATTATGTCAATTAGATGTGAAGAATGCTTTCTTGAATGGCTATATTTTAGATGATGTTTTCATGGAGCAACCTCAAGGATTCAGAGATGGAAGGTATCCAGATCATGTGTGTAAGCTCAAGAGAGCTTTGTATGGGTTGAAGCAGGCCCCAAGGGCATGTAATTATAGACTTGTAAAGTTCTTGAAAGAACTTGGATTTCAAGTATCTAAGGTAGATAATAGCTTGCTTGTTAAAGCAAGTGATGATGGGTTCATTTACATGTGCATATATGTTGATGATATAATTCTTACAGGTACAGATGAGAAAGGCATTCAAAGCCTAAAGAAGCAAATGGAGAAAGAATTCAAAATCAGTGATTTGGGAGATTTGTCATATTTCTTGGGCGTGGAGATTTCATACACTCAACATGGAGTGTATGTGACTCAAGAAAGGTATTTGAGAAACTTGTTAATCAAGTTTAAAATGAATGATTGCAGGGTAGCACCTACGCCAATGGAGGTAAAGCACAAATCGAGCAGATATGGTGGAGAATAATTCAAGGATATGAGGCTATATCAGAGTTTGGTTGGTAGCCTTATCTATGCTACATTAACTAGGCCTGATTTATCATATGCAGTTGGGCTTTTGTCTCAATTCATGCATTGTCCTAGGAAAGAACATTTGATTGTAGGTCAAAGAGTATTGAGGTACATTAAGGGTACACTCAAAGAAGGTTTGTATTATGGTTTTACATCAGATACAAATATCAAGATTTATAGTGATGCAGATTGGGCAGGTAATCCAGATGATAGAAGGTCAACTTATGTTTACATGTGTTATGTGGGAGATAAGTTAATCTCTTGGTGTTCAAAGAAGCAACAACAGAAGCTGAGTACAAAGGCATGGCTGAAGCTGCAAAGGAAGTGATATGGCTTAAGACTCTGATGAAGAGTTTTGATATCATTCAGAGTATTCCTACTATTCATGGAGATAACATGAGTTCATTGTATCTAGCTGCTAATCCTGTTTTTCATGCCATAACCAAACACATTGAGATTCAGTATCATTTTCTAAGAGAGAAGGTGATGGACAAAGAGATTGAAGTCATACATACTTCAACTAAAGATCAGATAGCTGATATGCTTACCAAAAGCTTGGATGGACCAAAGCTACAGAGATTCAAAGACATGGCAGGCATAAAGAAGATAGAGAAAACCTCAATTGATGATTGAGGGGGAGTTGTTGGTGCAGAGCAATCAACAATTGAAGTTTTGGAACTTAAAGAATGAAGACAAGATCAAGTTTTGAAGCATAGAAGAAGTTTACATTCATGAATTGAAAGATATGTACACATATGTACATTAGTTCAGATATAGGTCACTTATACATTTGAATAGTCATAAGTTTGTAAATATTTGCTTATAAATACCATGGAAAATGTCGGGGCAAGTATGAGAGAGCATGAGAATAGAGTAATCAAGAGTTGTAAGAGTTATTAGACATCTTAGAAGTTAGTTGAACTCTCTCTCATCATTCAGTTGTAAACTCGTCCAAAAATGAAAGAAATTTGCGCCCGATGTTTCTGAGTTTTTTCCTTCTATGCTAGATCTTTTGTGAAATGCTTTTGTACAAGTCTAAGTCTATAGGTGATTGACCTCTATAAAAATTTTCAGCTTCCAATTGTGATCAGGTTGAGAGAATTATGTGTAGGAACATTCATATGTGAAGAAGTGTTCACTAGTTCCTGAAACAGGCACAAAATTTGAAGTCAATGATTTGATCAGTTCTCCTTCTACAGTTTAAAGTTTTGAGAAAGCAAGCACTCAATCTTTAAGTTGGAAGGTAAGCTACTTGTGGCTAAAAGCATTTGCTTAAACGG
>CM035434.1:108251619-108274119 GCA_020310875.1 Ceratopteris richardii
TTGTCACTTGATCACTTTACTCCTGACCTTAATCAATTGCTAGGACATATGCTAACCTTTGAGCAGGATCTTAAAGGAGACAATGATAGAAGTACAAGTCAAGCTATGTACTCTAAGGACAAGAAAAAGAATGGCAAGGGAAAGCAATCAAATGATGATGAAGGGAATTCAAATCAAGCTAACTTCACAAAAGGGAAGACAAATTTCAGAGGTAAAGGAAGAGGAGGTAAGAACAAAGATAATGCTAAAGCTTGTTGGATTTGTGGCAGAACAAATCATTTGGCAAATGATTGTTGGTATAACAATCAAAATGGAGGATACAACAATCAGAATTATAGTCAAAGAGGTAGAGGAGGCAGAAACCAAAGAGGCAATTTCAGAGGAAGAGGTGGTAGGACATCATATGGTAGAGGAGGTGGAAGAAACTTCCAATCTCAGTCCTACAACAATAATTATTACAATTATGCATCAGATCAGAAGGATGACATGACTCTTATCTTGAATGCAACTCATGAATCAATGGGAGAAGATCAAAGAGTGTTTTATATTGACTCAGGGTGCAGTAACCATCTGAGTGGGAATCTATCTTTGATGACTGATATGGAAGCAAGGGTGAATGGACATACAGTTCAAACAGGTGACAATACCAAACATAAAGTGGAGAGCATTGGATCAGTGAAGACAAAGAGTGGAAGTACACTTCTGAGCAAGGTACTTTATGTTCCTACTATTCCTAAAAATTTGATAAGTGTAGGGCAAATTGTGGAGAAAGGATATGAGGTAAGATTCACAAATGATGGTGTTTATGTACAAGATCCAAATCAAGGATATAGAACCATAATTGCAGGTAAAAAGGAAGGAAGATTGTTTACTCTCAAAGTCCAAGGTAATGTGGGACATGCATTGTTTACCTATGGAGGTCAAAAGGTGTCTGAATTAGACCTATGGCATAAAAGGCTAGGTCATTTCAATGAGAGAGCTATAAAGGAGATGTCAAAGAATCAGGTAGTGCTTGGATTTCCAAACATTGAGGGGCAACATATGGTGTACAAGTGTGAAGCTTGTCAATTAGGTAAAGCACATAAGAGTTCTTATAACAAATCAGGGTACAAGCATTCAAATATGCTTGAATTGGTTCATACAGATGTATGGGGACCCTCAAGGGACTATAGCATAAATGGATCCAGATATTATGTGTTGTTTGTTGATGATGCAACCAGGTGGATTACTTTGTATGTAATCAAGGATAAATCAGAAGTTTTCAAGACATTCAAACATTTTCATGCTTATGCAGAAAGGATCACAGGGCAAAAGCTCAAGAGGTTAAGATCAGATGGAGGGGGAGAGTATTTCTCAAAAGAGTTTGATGATTATTTGTGGAATGCAGGTATCAAAAGAGAAGTAACTTGCAGGTACTCCCCTCAACAGAATGGAGTAGCAGAAAGGAGGAATAGGACTCTTGTAGAGTTTGCAAGAGCCATGATGAAGGAAAAGAATTGTCCAAATTACTTATGGGCAGAAGCCATTAACACTGCAACATACCTTGTGAATAGATTGCCTTGCAAAGCTTTGGATGGAGGAACCCCTTATGAAGCATGGTGGGGTAAGAAGCCTAGTCTTGATCATTGTAAAGTATTTGGATGTATTGCATATGCTTATGTTCCTTCACAATTAAGACATAAGCTAGAACCAAAAGCAGAGAAGTATGTGTTTATTGGATATGATGATAGACAGATGGGTTACAGGTTGTGGAGTCCATCCACAAAGCAATTTCTTGTTACTAAAGATGTGACATTTGATGAGCAAAATATGTGGTATACAGGATCATCAAATGAGTATGCAGGTGTTGAAGAAATACAAAGGAAAGGAAAGGCAAAGGTAAAAGTATGTGAAGAAATTGTTGATGAAGTTGACTCTAGATGTAGAGTGCAGGATCATGTAGAAGAAGGGCCAAGATTTGATCCAGAATCAAATGAGGCTGAAACTTCAAGAAGTGTAGAAATCAGAAGATCTACAAGAGAAAGGAAAGAACCTATAAGGTATAGTTATGATACATCTTTCCTAACAACAAAAGATTATGCCTACATTGTGAAAACAGAAGAAGATCCAACTACTTATGAAGAAGCCAAAGGTAAACAGAATTGGGAGAAGGCAATGCAAGAAGAGTATGATGCTCTACTTGAAAATGAAACTTGGGAACTAGTACCAAGACCAAAGAATCAGAAGGTCATTGGATGCAAGCGGGTATATAAAACAAAGAGGTTTGCAGATGGTAAGGTGTCTAGATATAAGGCTAGACTTGTGGTCAAAGGTTATGCCCAAACTTATGGGGTAGATTATGATGAAACCTTTAGTCCTGTTGCTAAGATGTCTACAATTAGAACATTGATTGCTACTGCTGCTTGCAAGGGATGGAAATTATCACAATTGGATGTGAAAAATGCATTTCTAAATGGATACATTGCAGATGAAGTATATATGGAGCAACCAGAAGGCTTCATGGAATCAATTGGATCAGATTATGTGTGTAAGCTCAAGAGAGCTTTATATGGGTTGAAGCAAGCCCCAAGAGCTTGGAATTACAGATTGGTCAAGTTCTTGAATGAATGTGGATTTCAAGCATCAAAGGCAGATAGTAGCTTGCTAGTGAAGGCAAGTGAAAATGGATACATTTACATGTGCATTTATGTTGATGATATTATTGTTACAGGAACAGATGCTCAAGGAATCAATGAACTCAAAAGACAAATAGAGAAGGAGTTTAAGATAAGTGATTTGGGAAACTTATCTTATTTTCTAGGAATGCAGATTGTGTATACTCAACATGGAGTATATGTTTCACAAGAGAGATACTTGAAGAATCTTCTAGTAAAGTTTAACATGGAAGATTGCAGGACCTCAACTACACCATTGGAAGTAAATCATAAATTAAGCAGGTATGGAGGTGAAGAGTTAAATGATATGAAGAAATATCAGAGTTTGGTAGGTAGTCTAATCTATGTTACCTTGACAAGGCCAGATCTAACATATGCAGTAGGTGTGTTGTCACAATTCATGCATTGTCCAAAGAAGACTCATTGGATTGCAGCCCAAAGGGTACTCAGATATATCAAAGGAACCCTAAGTGAAGGTTTGTATTATGGTTTCACTTCTGACACAAGAATCAAAGTGTTTAGTGATGCAGATTGGGCAGGTGACTCAGATGATAGAAAGTCTACTCATGGATATCTATGTTATGTTGGAGACAAGTTAGTGTCTTGGTGTTCAAAGAAGCAACATACAGTTGCTTTATCATCCACAGAAGCTGAGTATAAGGGAATGGTAGAAGCTGCAAAGGAAGTGATATGGTTGAAGACCTTGATGAAAAGTTTTGAGATTGATCATAGTACTCCAATAATTTTTGGAGACAATATGAGTTCTTTGTATTTGGCAGCTAACCCTCTTTTTCATGCCAGGACTAAGCATATAGAGATTCAGTATCATTTCTTGAGGGAAAAGGTACTAGATAAAGAGATTGAAGTGATGTATACTCCAACAAAAGAACAAGTGGCAGATATGATGACAAAGAGTCTGGATGGACCTAAGTTGCAAAGGTTCAAAGATATGGCAGGTATCAAGAAGACAGAGAAAACCTCAATTGATGATTGAGGGGGAGCTGTTGGTGCAGACCAATCACCAATTGAAGGCTTGGAAGATCAAATGATGAAGGAAGAATCAATTTCTAAAGTGTAGAAGAAGATTACATTCAGAGGACAAGAGAAGTGTACACATATGTACATTAGTATAGTCATAGATGACTTAGATCTTTTGTTCAGTAAGAATCATGTACAAATTATCTATAAATACTTTGAGAAAAGTCGGGGCATGTATGAGAGCATATGTAGAAACCAAGATTGAGGAAGTTAGGAGTCAAGAGATAGAGAAAAGTTAGTTGAGTTAGCTCTCATCACTCAGTTGTAATTTTCTGAGTTAATGAAGAAATATTGCGCCCGATCTTTTCGTGTCTGCTCCTTCTGTGTTTGATCAATTGTGAAATCCTTTTGAGGATATCTAAGTTGTTAGTTAATGAGCCTGTGACCTGAATTTCAGAGTCCAATTGTAAACAGGCTAGGAGAATTGTGAGTAGGAACATTCATATGTGTTGAGTGTCTACAGTTCTCTGAAACAGGCGCAAATTTCGAGTTTAATCTTTTGGTCAGTGCTCACTCCATAGTTTAAAGTTTTGTGCAAGCAAGCACTTAATCTTTAAGTTGGAAGGTGATCTACTCGTGGCTAAAAGCATTTGGCAAAACGGGTTAGATATTGTGAGAACCAAAGTTAAGAAGTTAGGGGTGTCTAAATCGACTTCTCAGAAGTGCAGATTCAGACATAGGTAACTTGTGAAGACAATTTCTCAAGTTATACTAAAGCTTATGAAGTAATTCAACTTGGATGTGATGCGCAATCTCTAGGAGATGATTCGTACAAAGTTTCATAAAAAACTTTACACATTTGATAAGTCAATGTGAAGAAATTCTGCAGCAGACTTTTCTGTGTTTCATCTTCTTCACATATTTTCTCAGATTTAATAATTTGGAGATTGGACCTCTAATTAAGTGAAGGTTTTGACTTACTCTTGATATAGAGGTGTTCTAAATTCAAGAGTAGGTTGTTCTTTTGGAGATTAACACTCTCCATCAATAGATAGATAGATAGATAGATAGATAGATAGATAGATAGATAGATAGATAGATAGACAGACAGATAGATAGATAGATAGGTAGGTAGATAGATAGATAGATAGATAGATAGATAGATAGATAGATAGATAGATAGATAGATAGATAGATAGATAGAAAGATAGATATAGATAGATAGATAGATAGATAGATAGATATATAGATAGATAGATAGATAGATAGATAGATAGATAGATAGATAGATAGATAGATAGATAGATAGATAGATAGATAGATAGATAGATAGATAGATAGATAGATAGATAGATAGATAGATAGATAGATAGATAGATAGATAGATAGATAGAGAGAGAGAGAGAGAGAGAGAGAGAGAGAGAGAGAGAGAGAGAGAGAGAGAGAGATAGATGTTGAGGTTATGTGATGTCACGGCAAGAGCTTGTTCACTAACAAGACTGCAGAAAATTGCCACGCCTCAACTAGAACTAAGTTAAAGTGATGTTAGAACACCTCTATAATCATCAATAACTTAGTATGCTTCCGGAAACTGAAAACTTCACAGCTGTATTTAGTGAAATACAAACATTCACTTTACAGGAAGCTTCGTCTTTCCTTCTGACTTCAATTCTGATGTAATTTACTTCAGTCTTCACAATTCTTTGTTTGCTTACTGTTAGATATTCTTTTCACCACTTGAACAAGTCAAAATTGTATTTGAAAAATTCACCAAAATATTACCGGAACTTCACCGGACTGTTACTGGACTGTCACCATAATTGCACCGGAGTGTTACCGGAATCAATTGCAATTCTGTTTGTAGTTACTTCAAATGTTTGTAATTGAAGTAAGGAAGTAATATTTGAACTTCCTTCAGTGAATGAACTCTATGTGAAGTTTGAAGAAAAACTTCACCAGTTCAAGATGCCTTTTATGGTTAGACACTATACCATGTGTACATGTCCCGTTTCACAAAATTCTTTGATCAGTTTGTAGTTGAGACTACTGGCTTCAAGATGAGCTATCTCTCATGAAAAACTTTACACTGTTTTGAGATCTAACTTGTAGATGTACCGGAAAATGTTTACTGAGAAAAAACTATAACTGTTAACTAACTTTCACAGTAATATGAAATCACTCAAATTTCTTCACATACGAAGAATGTGCTCAAACTTCCACATGAACATGTGTTTTCTATTAGAGAAGATGTGTACAAAAATAGCTTGGCCTCACTTTGCTCATAGCTATGGAAAACTCTCCTACTCTGAGTAGTTATTCCTTACCATCTCTCTCAGATGAATACCTGACAGTTCAGGTTCTATTATTCATCTACATACGCAATCTTTGGCATCTTCTATATCAGTATCGTCAGTTTGTATATGCACTATTCTATTCCAGTTCTATGCATACATATGCTCTCTCTACTCTCTTCTTCACTCTATCCTTTATGATCTTCTACCTCATATATATACATTTTGTTCTGAGATTCAAAACTCGTATTTTTGGAAGTTTCTATGAACTATATTACAGTCGTGAATTTGTCCCTTCACTAAGGCTTGATTTTTTGAATGCTTTGTTTCTGCTTCTCTTTGTCTTTCTTTGTCTTTATGGCTGTCTGTATGTCAAATTTGTGAGTGATTCTTCAACAGATCCCCCTCAATCACTAATTTGCATTCTCTGATCTTTCATATATTTTTCTTTTCTTTTATACCTGCCATCTCTTTGAATCTGCTTATCTTTACTCCATCTAAGCTCTTTGTCAGAATATCTGCTATCTGATCTTTTGTAGATGTGTATACTATTTCAATCTCCTTCTCCATTACCTTTTCCCTCAAGAAATGATATTGAATTTCTAGGTGTTTAGTTCTTGCATGAAATACTGGATTTGCTACAAGATACAACGAACTCATATTATCTCCATGTATGATAGGTATACCTTGATCAATACCCTTGCTTTTGAACAAGGTCTGCATCCATATCATTTCTTTAGCTGCTTCCACAAGTCCTTTATATTCTGCTTCTGTTGATGATAAAGTCACTATGTGTTGCTTCTTTGAACACCAACTTACAAGCTTATCTCCTAGGTATATCATATACCCATGTGTTGACCTTCTGTCATCTTGACTTCCTGTAATGAAGCATGGAGGAAGTGCATATTCAAAATTTGAAAGAGATGTACACATATGTACATTAATGCAGAGACAGTTCACTTATACCTTTGTATAGTCATGAGCTTATAAATATTTGCCTATATATACTATGAAAAATGTCGGGGCAAAGAGGAGAGATTATGAGAGAGCATGAGAATAGAGAAATCAGTAGTTGTATGAGTCATTAGACATTTTTAGAAGTGAGTTGAGTATCTCTCATCACTTAGTTGTAAATTTCTTCAGGAATGGAAGCAAAATTGCACCCGATGTTTCTGAGCATTCTCCTTCTGTGCTTGATCATTTCAAGAATCCTTTCGTAGATGTCTAAGTCCATAGTTAATGAGTCTATGGTTAAATTTTGAGAGCCTAATTGTAAACAGGCTGTGAGAATTTTGTATAGGAACATTCATATGTGATAAAGTGTTCACTGGTTCCCGAAACAGGCACAAAATTCGATGTTAATGTTTTGGTCAGTTCTCCTTCCACATTGTAAAGTTTTGAGCAAGCAAGCACTCAATCTTTAAGGTGGAAGGTAAGCTATTTGTGGCTAAAAGCATTTTCATAAACGGGTTCTAGATTGAGAGAACCAAGTGTTAAAAGTTATAGGTGTCTAAATCGACTTCTCAGAAGAACAGTTTTAGACATAGGTAACTTGTTGAGATCATTCCTCAAGAAAAACTTTACACTACTCATAAGTTAATGAGAGAGATATGTGCAACATACTTTCTGTGTAGTCATCTCCTTCACAAATTTTTCAAAATCTTTATAATTGATTATTGATCCTCTAAAATTGGTGAAGATTTGAGTTACTCTTGTTATAGAGGTGCTCTAATTACAAGAGTAGCTTGTTCTTTTGAAGATTAACACTCTCCATCAGTGGCATCAGAGCAGGAAGCATCAGAATTGAAGGAAGGAGGATCCCGACTACTGTAGGTGCAAAGAATTCAACATCTGAAGGCTCAAAAGGTGAAAGCTTGAGGATAAAGCTTGAGGATAAAGCTTGAGAAGGAGGTCATACGACATCAAGGAAGACAAAAGGAACATTATTCGAAGTAAAGGTACATCCATTACTCATAAAGATTGAAAAATTCAATATACAGGTGAAGAAAGGATGGGAGATTCTCTTCAAATAGAGAAGTTGGATAGAGAGAACTATCCAGCATGGTCAATGAGGATGGAAGCTCATCTTATGAGCAAAGACTTGATAGCTTATATTATAAGTGAAGAAGAAAAGCCTCAGTTCAGAGATCCTAGTGTTCCAACTAGGGAATGATGGAGAGTGTTAATCTCCAAAAGAACAAGCTATCCTTGATGTTAGACCACCTCTATATCAAGAATAACTTCAAACTCCAACCAATTTTGGAAGACAAGCACCAAACTATCAAGAAATTAGTTAACTGTGAAGAAAATCATTTCTTAGAAAAGTCTGCTGCACATTAATCACTCATTGATTAATCATTTGTGTAAAGTTTCTTATGAAACTTTGTAGAATGTGTCACCTAGAGGTTGCACACCTTCTCCAAGTTAAAACACTTCAAAAGCTTGAGCAGATTGTGAGAAATGATTCAAACAATCTACCTATGTCTGAAACTATCTCTCTGTGGAGTCGACTTTGACACCTGCAACTTCTAAGACATGGTTCTCCAAAAATAGAACCCGTTTAAGCAAATGCTTTTAGCCATAGATGGATTACCTTCCAACTTAAGTTTTGACTCCTCATTTGTGTAAAACTTTACACTATGCACTGAGCACTGTCCATTTCTTTGATCATCGAATCTGCGCCTGTTTCAGAAGACACTCAACACTTTCTCACATATAGATGTTCCTATTCAAAATTCTCTCAACCTGTTTGCAATTGAACTCTCAAACTTTAGCCATAGATAGATTAACTATGGACTTAGATGTGTACAAAAGGATTTCTCATAAGATTAAGCACAGAAGGAGAACTAGAGGAAAGATTGACGCGTAATACTCTGAAAACGTTTTCGTATCTTAATTCTTCATACATCTGATGGATGATACAGACATTGTTCATCATCTACTCATCTATATTTCATCTTACACTCATCTTACACTTACTATACGACTATGAGCATGTACTTATATATACATATGAGTACTGATTCGTCATTACTTCAAGTATATTGAAGTATATACAGAACTAATGTACATATAATTTAAAGAACTTTGCTATCTGAATCTTCTCTTTATTTCATGAAATTGATCTTCAATCTTTTCTTCATCTCTTCACTTCTAGGCTTTATATAATCACCAATTGTTGATTGTACTGCTCCAACAGCTCCCCCTCAATCATCAATTGTGATTACCTGCATCCTTTTTATTCCTGCCATATCTTTAAATCTCTGCAACTTTGGTCCATCCAAGCTTTTTGTCATCATATCTGCAAGTTGATCTTTTGTAGGAGTATGCATAACTTCTATTTCTTTATCAACAACTTTCTCTCTTAAAAATTGATACTGAATCTCAATGTGTTTAGTTCTAGCATGGAATACAGGATTTGTTGCCAAATATAAAGAACTCATATTGTCTCCACAGATGATAGGAGTACTCTGAACAATATCAAGACTCTTCATAAGAGTCTTTAACCATATTACTTCCTTCGCAGCTTCTACCATGCCTTTGTATTCTACTTCTGTAGATGATAAAGCAACTGTATGTTGCTTCTTAGAACATCATGAAATTAGCTTATCTCCCACATAACACAAATATCCATGTGTTGATCTTCTATCATCAGAATTACCTGCCCAATCTGCATCACTGTATATTTTGACCCTTGTATCTGAAGTAAATCCATAATACAAACCTTCTTTAAGTGTGCCCTTAATATACCTAAGTACTCTTTGTCCTGCAATCCAATGATCCTTTCTAGGACAATGCATGAATTGACATAGAACTCCAACTGCATATGATAAGTCAGGTCTTGTTAATGTAGCATAAATCAAGCTACCCACAAAACTCTCATAAAGCTTCATATCTTTGAATTCTTATCCTCCATATCTACTCAATCTTTGATTCACTTCCATTGGAGTTGGTGCTATCCTGCAATCTTCCATTTTAAATTTGGTTAACAAATTTTTCAGATACCTTTCTTGAGTTACATATACTCCATGTTGAGTATATGAAATCTCCATTCCCAAAAAGAATGACAAATTTCCCAAATCACTGATTTTGAGTTCCTTCTCCATCTGCTTCTTAATCATAAGTATGCCTTTGTCATCTGTTCCTGTAAGTATTATGTCATCAACATAAATACAAACATAAATAAAGCCATCCTCACTTGCTTTGACTAGCAAGCTACTATCTGCCTTTGATGCTTGAAATCCAAGTTCCTTTAGGAACTTTCCAAGCTTAATTCCATGCCCTTGGGGCTTGCTTCAACCCATACAAAGCTCTCTTGAGGTTACACACATAATTTGGATACACTTGATCTTTGAAACCATCTGGTTGTTCCATGTAGACTTCATCTGAAATAAAACCATTCAAAAACGCATTCTTCACATCTAATTGAGATAATTTCCAACCTTTGCAAGCAGCAATTGCTATGAGTGTCCTCATGGTTGTCATCTTTGCAACAGGACTATAAGTTTCATCATAGTCCACACCATATGTCTGTGCATTATGGGCGATAACTATCGCTCTGATATCACTGATGATGGTCGTCACGGCAAAGGCTTGAACCTTGTCAGGCCTACGGAAATTGCCGCGTCGCCGAATAGAGAGCTAAGCTAGAGTGATATAGAACACCTTTGTAATCAACAGTAGCTTAGCAGGATTACTGTCGCTTAACTGTGTTAAACTGCGACTTGAATTCTACCGGAACTTCACTGGACTGTCATTGGGACGTCACCGAAATTTTACCGAAATATCACCGGAATGAACTTTGATTCCGCTCGTGATTACTTCAAATGAATTTATGTGAAGTAAGGAAGTGATACGTGAACTTCCTTCACTGAATGAACTTCTTCTTGAAGTTAAAGAAAACTTCACAGTTCTGAAGTGCCATTTTCCGGTTAGACTTTGTACTGTGTGTACATATTCATTCCACTGGAAACTGTGATCAGCTTAAAGTAGAGACGTCTAGCTACAAGATGAGCTATCTCTCATACAAAGCTTCGAATTCTACTGCGAGATATACTTCGTTGTTCTACCGGAAAACTTGCTTTTCTGAGAAAACTATAACTGACCGAAAATGCGTTTACTGAGATATCTTTGACCGAGACATTCATTTACTTAGAGAGTATCGAGGGACACGTTTAGTAACGAACTGTAACTGTAAATGGTTAACTAATTTTCTACTGTAACATGAAAAAAAAACTCAGATTCTTCACATGCGAATAGAGCGTGCAAACTTCCACATGAACATGTGTTTTCTATTAGAGAAGATGTGTACAAATTAGCTTGGCCTCTTCTTGCACAAGCTGTAGAAACTCTCCTACACTAAGTAGTTTCTTATTACCATCTCTCTCAGATGAATACCTAACATTCCAGGTTTCTGTTATTCATCTGTACATACGCGATCTATGGCGTCTTCTGAGAACTTCTCACTCTCTCTTCACTCATACGCGATCTCTCATAATCCTCTTCTTCTCATCCTCACATCATCCAAGTCCTTCAATCCTTGGTGTATATATATACACTTTTCTTCTGCGCTCTTCCATGCTCTCATTCTTTAATTCACGTTATGCGCGCATTATGCGCCCATTATGCGCACACCGTGGTTTATTGCTCTGTTACTTGTACAATTCTTGATTCTGGTTAACGGATTGATTCCGCACGCTGTACAACTGAGGCTTTTGATTTTCTGAAGATTCTACTTCTTTTTTTTTTCTTTTATGTCTATCTGTATGTCAAATTCGTGAGTGATTCCTCAACATGCATAACCCTTCACAACAAGCCTGGCTTTGTATCTAGATATACTTCCATCTGCAAATCTTTTTGTTTTGTAAACCCACTTACATCCAATAATCTTCTGACTATTTGGTTTAGGAACCAAATCCCAAGTCTCATTTTCCATCAATGCATCATATTCCTCTTGTATAGCTTTTTCCCAATTCTTCTTCCCTTTGGCTTCATCATATGTAGATGGATCTTCATCTCCTTTTAACATGTAAGCATAATCTTTAATAGTCAAGAATGAAGTATCATAGCCATACCTTGTAGGTTGCCATTTATGCCTAGATGACCTTCTGACTTCTCCACTTCTTGAAGTTTCTGGTTCATCACATTCTGGATCAAATCTTGGCATTTCTTCAACTTCAACCTGTACTTCATTATTCTCATCTTCATCAAATATTTGAACCTTTGATTTACCTTTCTTATGACTCACAACTTCTTCAACATCTGCATGCACATTAAGTTTACCTGCATACCAAGTGCCTTGCTCATCAAATGTAACATCCTTGGACACAAGGAATTGCTTTGTGGATGGACTCCACAACCTATAACCCATCTGCTTGTCATCATAACCAATGAATACATACTTTTTTGCTTTAGGTTCTAATTTATGCCTCAATTGAGATGGCACATATGCATATGCCAAGAAACCAAATATTTTACAATGATCCAAGGTAGGTCTCTTACCCCACCAAGATTCATATGGTGTCATACCCTGCAAAGCTTTACAAGGTAACCTATTGAACAAATACGTGGCTGTGTTTACAGCCTCAGCCCACAAATAATTTGGACAATTTTTCTCCTTCATCATGGATCTTGCAAACTCAACAAGAGTTCTATTTCTTCTCTCTGCTACCCCATTTTGTTGAGGAGAGTACCTGCAAGTAACCTCTCTCTTTATACCTGCATTCCACAAGTAATCACTAAACTCATTAGAGAAATACTCTCCCCCTCCATCTGATCTTAGTCTCTTCAACTTTTGACCAGTAATTCTTTCTGCATATGCATGATAGTGTTTAAATGTATTAAACACTTCTGACTTGTCTTTGACCACATAGATTGTGATCCACCTGGTAGCATCATCAACATATATGACATAATATCTTGAACCATCTATACTGAAATCTTTTGAAGGACCCCACACATCTGTATGTACCAATTCAAGTCTTTCTGAGTACATAAAACCATGCTTATTATATGATCGCTTATGAGCCTTACCTAACTGACATGCTTCACATCTGTATGTCATGTGTTGACCTACAACATTAGGCAATCCAAGCACTGAACCATTGTTTATCATTTCTTTGATACCTCTTTCATTAAAATGTCCAAGTATTTTATGCCAAAGATCCAATTCAGACACCTTTTGCTCTCCATATGTAAACATAGCATGTCCAATATTACCTTGTATCTTTAATGTAAAGAGCCTTCCTTCCTTCTTTCCTGTAACAATTTGTTTATACCCTTGACTAGGGTCTTCAACATAAACTCCATCATTAGTGAACCTTACCTCATATCCTTTTTCCACAATTTGTCCTACACTAATCAAATTCTTTGGAATTGTAGGAACATACAGAACCTTACTCAAGAGAGTGCTTCCATCTTTGGCTTTGACTCAACCGATTGACTTTACTTTGTGCTTTGTATTATCACCTATTTGAACTGTATGATTGATTGCATTATGATCTAAATCAGTCATCAAAGCAATGTTTCCACTCAGATGGTTACTACATCCTGAGTCAATATAAAATACTCTCATGTCTTCATGTGAGGCTTCACATGTTGCATTCATAATAAGAGTCGAATCTTCTTTATGATCTGATGCATAATTGTAGTAGGTGTTATTATAGGATTGATTTTGGAAGTTTCTTCCTCCACCTCTTCCAAAAGAATTCCTACCACATCTACCTCTAAAGTTTCCTCTCTGATATCTGCCACCTCTTCCTCTTTGATTAAAATTCTGATTAAAATTACCATTGCTTTGTTTATTATGCCAACAATCATGAGATAGATGATTGGTCTTACCACATATCCAACAAGCTCTGACATTATCTTTGTTATTTCTGCCTCTTGCTCTACTTCTGCCACTTCCTCTTCCTCTTAGGAAGTTTGCTTGACTTGAAGTACCTTCATCTTCAACTGATTGTTGCTTTCCTTTTCTAGCTTTCTTCTTGTCTTTAGAATACATTGCATGACCTGCACTCTTATCAACATCTCCTTTGATATCATTCTCAAAAGTTAACATATGTCCTAACAATTGATTCAAATCAGGAGTGAAATGATGTAATGAAAGTTCTGTAGAAAAAATAAAAGGCTTCCACTTCTCATGTCCTCTAAGTCCTGTGAGAATTTGTCTTACCAACTTATCTTCTTCAATATCTTCATCAACTGCACCTAAAGAATCAACAATGTCTTTCATCTTTGTCACATAATCAGATATTGATTGTGAAGCCTTCTTTTTGAAGGTAGTAAACTCTACCCATAATGAAGCTTTCCTTGATTTGGTTGTATTCTGAAAATGCTCTTCCAAAGCATTCCACATGTCACTTGCACTTTCAAGTCCTCTGATATGAGGAAGCAAATAATCATTCACTACCATGTAGATTATGCTCCTTGCTTGAGCATCCTTCTTCATCCAAATCTTTATATCTGCAAGCTCCTCCCTAGTTGGAACACTAGGATCTTTAAACTCTAGCTTTTCTTCCTCTCCTGTTATGTATCCCATCAGATCTTTTCTCATAAGATGAGCTTCCATTCTCATAGACCAAGCTGGATAGTTTTCTCTATCCAACTTTTCAATTTGGAGACTATCTCCCATCCTTGCTTCACCTGTAGTCTCAAATCTTTAATCCTTATAAGGAATGAATGTACCTTGGCTTCGAATGTTGCTCCTTCTGATCATTTTGATAACCTTTATGTGTCTTCCTTCAGTCTTCCTATCACACTTTATTCTGTTGAACCTTCAAGATGTGAAATTTGTATGTCTGCAGTAGTCGGAGTATTCCTTTCCTCAATTTTGATACTTCTTGGTGTGATACCACTGATGGAGAGTGTTAATCTCCAAAAGAACAAGCTATCCTTGATGTTAGACCACCTCTATATCAAGAATAACTTCAAACTCCAACCAATTTTGGAAGACAAGCATCAAACTATCAAGAAATTAGTTAACTGTGAAGAAAATCATTTCTCAGAAAAGTCTACTGCACATTAATCACTCATTGATTAATCATTTGTGTAAAGTTTCTTATGAAACTTTGTAGAATGTGTTGTCTAGAGGTTTCGCACCTTCTCCAAGTTAAAACACTTCAAAAGCTTGAGTAGATTGTGAGAAATGATTCAAGCAATCTACCTATGTCTGAAACTATCTCTCTGTAGAGTCGACTTTGACACATGCAACTTCTAAGACATGGTTCTCCCAAACTAGAACCCGTTTAAGCAAATGCTTTTAGTCATAGATGGCTTACCTTCCAACTTAAATTTTGACTCCTCATTTGTGTAAAACTTTACACTATGCACTGAGCACTGTCCATTTCTTTGATCATCGAATCTACGCCTGTTTCAGAAGACACTCAACACTTTCTCACATATAGATGTTCCTATTCAAAAATTCTCTCAACCTGTTTGCAATTGAACTCTCAAACTTTAACCATAGATAGACTAACTATCGACTTAGATGTGTACAAAAGGATTTCTCATAAGATTAAGCACAAAAGGAGAAGTAGAGGAAAGATCGACGCGCAATACTTTGAAAACTTTTTCTTATCTTAATTCTTCATACATCTGATGGATGATACAGACATTGTTCATCATCTAGTCATCTATATTTCATCTTACACTCATCTTACACTTACTATACGACTATGAGCATGTACTTATATATACATATGAGTACTGATTTGTCATTACTTCAAGTAGATTGAAGTATATACAGAACTAATGTACATATAATTTAAAGAACTTTGCTATCCGAATCTTCTCTTTATTTCATGAAATTGATCTTCAATCTTTTCTTCATCTCTTCACTTCTAGGCTTTATATAATCACCAATTGTTGATTGTACTGCTCCAACAGGGAAGAATTATCAGATTTGAAGAATTGGATGAAGAGAGATGCTCAAGCTAGGAGCATTATCTATATGGCAGTCAATGACTACTTGCTACCTCACATTAGAGGTCTTGAAAGTGCAAGTGATATATGGAATGCTTTGGAGGAGCATTTTCAAAACACCACAAAGTCAAGGAAGGCATCTTTGTGGGCATAATTTACCACTTTCAAGAAGAAGGATTCTCAATCCATCTCAGACTATGTAACAAGGATGAAAGACATTGCAGATGCATTAGGAGCAGTTGATGCAGACATTGAGGAGGATAAATTGGTAAGGCAAATCCTCACAGGGTTGAGAGGTGATGACAAATGGAAGCCATTCATTTTGTCTACTAAATTATCTCTTGATCATTTTATTCCTGACTTAAATCAGTTGCTAGGACATATGTTAACCTTTGAGCACGATGTCGAAGGTGAAGGTGACAAGAGTACAGGTCATGCAATGTATTCAAAGGATAAGAAGAAAAATAGCGAAGGGAAGCAACAAGCAAATGAAGATGAAGGCACAACTAGACAAGCCAACTTCCTAAGAGGAAGAGGAGGTGGCAAAGGTAGAGGAAGAGGCAGGAGTAATAAAGATGGAGTCAAAGCTTGCTGGATTTGTGGTAAGACAAATCACTTAGCTAATGATTGTTGGCATAATACTCAGAGTAATGGTGGATATAATCAGAACTTCAATTCAAGAGGAAGAGGTGGCAAAAATCAAAGAGGTAATTTCAGAGGTAGAGGTTACTTTGGAAGAAATGTAGGTAGAGGATTCCAAAGTCAACAATACAACAATACCTACTACAATTATGCTTCAGATCAGAAGGAGGATTCAACATTGATAATGAATGCAACTTGTGAAAGGCAAAGTGAAGAACAAAGAGTCTTTTACATTGACTCAGGGTGTAGCAATCACCTGAGTGGCAACATAGCCTTGATGCCTGATTTGGAGAATAAGGTAACTAATCATGTAGTTCAAACAGGTGACAATACAAAGCACAATGTGAAGTCAATTGGATCAGTGAAGGCCAAGGATGGTAGCACCCTCTTGAGTAAGGTTTTGTATGTTCCTACAATTCCTAAGAATCTGATAAGTGTAGGACAAATTGTTGAAAAAGGTTATGAAGTTAGATTCACTAATGAAGGAGTGTTTGTGGAAGACCCTAGCAATGGGTATAAACAGATTGTTTTAGGGAAGAAAGAAGGAAGATTGTTCACACTGAAGATTCAAGGTAATGTTGGTCATGCCTTGTTCACTTATGGAGGGCATAAGATTTCTGAGTTAGATCTTTGGCACAAGAGGCTTGGACATTTCAATGAAAGAGGTATCAAAGATATGGTTAAAAATGGTTCACTTCTTGGATTGCCTAATGTTGCAGGTCAACATATGACATACAGATGTGAGGCATGTCAATTAGGTAAGGCTCATAAGCAGTCTTATTCCAAGCATGATTTATGTATTCGGAGAAGCTTGAATTGGTACACACAGATGTGTGGGGACCATCAAGAGATTTTAGTATCAATGGTTCAAGGTATTATGTGATTTATGTTGATGATGCTACCAGATGGATCACTATCTATGTGATCAAAGATAAGTAAGAGGTACTCAATACATTCAAACATTATCATGTGTATGCAGAGAGAATTACAGGTCATAAATTGAAGAGACTAAGGTCAGATGGAGGGGGAGAGTATTTCTCTAATGAATTCAGTGATTACTTGTGGAATGCAGGTATAAAAAGGGAAGTTACTTGCAGGTACTCTCCACAACAAAATGGTGTAGCAGAGAGAAGAAATAGAACTCTTGTTGAGTTTGCAAGATCCATGATGAAGGAGAAAAATTATCCTAATTATTTGTGCGCTGAGGCTGTAAATATAGCTACTTATTTGGTTAATAGGTTACCATGTAAAGCTTTGCAGGGTGTGACACCTTATGAAGCTTGGTGGGGTAAGAGACCTACCCTGGATCATTGCAAAGTATTTGGATGTTTGGCATATGCATATGTGCCATCCCAATTAAGGCACAAATTGGAACCTAAAGCTGAAAAGTATGTATTCATTGGTTATGATGATAAGCAGATGGGATATAGGTTGTGGAGTCCATCCACAAAACAATTCCTTGTATCAAAAGATGTTACATTTGATGAGCAAGGTACTTGATATGCAGGTACAATCAATATTAATGCAAGTGATTAAGAAGTTGTGAACCAAAACAAAGGTAAATCAAAGGTTCAGATATTTGATGAAGAGGAGAATAATGAAGTGCAGGTTGAAGTTGAAGAAATGCCAAGATTTGATCCTGAGTGTGATGTACTAGAAACCTCAAGGAGTGGAGAACTCAGAAGGTCATCAAGACACAAGTGGCAACCTACAAGGTATAGCCATGACACTTCTTTTTTGGCTACCAAAGATTATGCTTATATGATGAAGGCAGATGAAGAACCTTCTACATATGAAGAGGCAAAAGGTAAGGAGAATTGGGAGAAAGCTATGCAGGAAGAGTATGAAGCATTGATGGAGAATCAGACATGGGATTTAGTTCCTAAACCAAATAGCCAGAAGATCATTGGATGCAAGTGGGTCTATACGACAAAGAGGTATGCAGATGGAAGTGTGTCTAGGTATAAAGCTAGACTTGTTGTGAATAGTTTTGCTCAGACTTATGGTATAGATTATGATGAGACTTATAGTCCTGTGGCAAAGATGACAACCATCAGGACACTCATAGCTATTGCTGCATGTAAAGGTTGGAAATTATGTCAATTAGATGTGAAGAATGCTTTTTTGAATGGTTATATTTCAGATGATGTTTTCATGGAGCAACCCCACGGATTCAGAGATGAAAGATATCCAAAGTATGTATGTAAGCTCAAGAGAGCTTTGTATGGTTTGAAGCAGGCCCCAAGGGCATGTAATTATAGACTTGTGAAGTTCTTGAAAGAACTTGGATTTCAAGTGTCAAAGGCAGATAGTAGCTTGCTTGTTAAAGCAAGTGATGATGGATTCATTTACATGTGCATATATGTTGATGATATAATTCTTACAGGTACAGATGAGAAAGGCATTCAAAGCCTAAAGAAGCAAATGGAGAAAGAATTTAAGATTAGTGATTTGGGAGACTTCTCATATTTCTTGGGCATGGAGATTTCATACACTCAACATGGAGTATATGTGACTCAAGAAAGGTATTTGAGAAACTTGTTGATCAAGTTTAAGATGAATGATTGTAGGGTAGAACCTACTCCAATGGAGGTGAATCATAAATTAAGTAGATATGGAGGAGAAGAGTTTAAGGACATGAAACTATATCAAAGTTTGGTTGGTAGTTTGATTTATGCTACTTTAACTAGACCTGACTTGTCATATGGAGTTGGAGTATTATCCCAATTCATGCATTGTCCTAGGAAAGAACATTGGATTGCAGGTCAAAGAGTGTTGAGGTACATTAAGGGTACACTAAAAGAAGGTTTGTATTATGGTTTTACATCAGATACAAACATCAAGATATATAGTGATGCAGATTGGGCAGGTAATCCTGAAGATAGGAGATCAACTTATGGATACTTATGTTATGTGGGAGATAAGTTAATTTCTTGGTGTTCAAAGAAGCAACACACTGTTGCTTTGTCATCTACAGAAGTAGAGTACAAAGGTATGGTTGAAGCTGCGAAGGAAGTGATATGGCTTAAGACTCTAATGAAGAGTTTTGACATCATTCAGAGTACACCTACTATTCATGGAGATAACATGAGTTCATTGTATTTAGCTGCTAATCCTGTTTTTCATGCCAGGACCAAACACATTGAGATTCAGTATCACTTTCTAAGAGAGAAGGTGATGGATAAAGAGATTGAAGTCATACATACTTCAACAAAAGATCAGATAGCTGATATGCTAACCAAAAGCTTGGATGGACCAAAGCTACATAGATTCAAAGACATGGCAGGTATAAAGAAGATAGAGAAAACCTCAATTGATGATTGAGGGGGAGCTCTTGGTGCAGGGCAATCAACAATTGAAGTTTGATGAAGGTTTGGAAGTCAAGGACTGAAGAAAAGTTCAAGTAATGAAGCATGGAGGAAGTGCATATTCAGAATTTGAAAGAGATGTACACATATGTACATTAATGTAGAGATAGTTCACTTATACCTTTGTATAGTCATGAGGTTGTAAATATTTGCCTATATATACTTTGAAAAATGTCGGAGCAAAGAGGAGAGATTATGAGAGATGTTAGTCGGCCGCCGGAGTGGGACAAATGTAATGACTGCCGGATGTAACGGAGTTCCTTGAATTACGCGCGAAAAGTTGGTACGCGTGTCTTGTAATTCTATATAAAGTAATGAAAAGAGAATGGTTGTAAGAGACGTTTTTCTGGAATTGCCAGATTGTTCGCCTAATTATTTGTCAGAGTATTGTTTACACTATTGTGAAGTTTTGAGTATTGTGAGTGTTGAGTTCTGTATCGTCTGCTTACACTGAAGTTCACCGTAACGAGTGATTGAGTGACGGATTGTGTGTCTGAGTACTATTGAGTGTTCTTCAGTTGTTGAAGTACCCTGAGTCAGTTTGAGTAGTTATCTTGTTATGTGAATCGAATAGGTAATCCGTTGCCCTATCGGAGTATATTCCGTGTGTTTTTATCAGAGTCATTGCATTCAGTGTAATAACTGTTGACTCTGAATACGAGTACGAACTAGTATCTTTGGTAAATGTGGACTTTTGAGATCACTGGCAAATGTTGTGATGAGTGAATCTGCCAGCTATAGTATACACTTTGATTGATTTACGGTATAATAGCGAATCAGTAGAGTGGACTACTACTCTGTTCCAATAGCAGAATAGCCCGAAGAAGTTCGGTACGCAGGAGTAAAGAAACCCAATATTGTCTAGTTACTGCAGGTAACTGAGCTAAGACGCGCTTTCATATTTTTGATGTTGTGACTAAGAATTGGGAAAAGAGTACAGGGCCTTTGTCTAACAGACCCCTACCACTCCCAAGAACCCACGTTAGTCTGATAGAGCCTTTCGGTAATGATATTGAAAGTTTAACACAGTTTACGGTGAATCACTGTTCTACGTTTAATATTTGTTCGGTAACGATTTCAGCTAGCCTGTACATAGTGTTATTATTTTACACTTAACAATTGGCGCCGTCTGTGGGAAGGTGGCATCAAGATTGCTAGTCATTTGTTAGGATCATACATCTAGATTATCGCTCAAGTGGAAGTAGCAACAGAACCAGATTGTTGCAAACTGTTCCGTTAGTAATACTACGCGATTAGTAAAAAAAATGATACATGCCGGTTACTCGATCCGGTGAAACGTATCCCAAGAACCATCAGTATGGAGTACTAAAGACAACTCTGGAAGATAGAAGTACAACTGGGACTGACCCAGTGGTCAAGAAAGTTAAGAACCTTAGAACTGATTCCGGTCATATTCAGGTGGAACCTGTTACGCCTCTGGTACATTCCGGTACTATTTCGGCACAGTCTGTCGAAGATATAGTAAATCCAGAACCAACCAAGATGCAGTTGGAAACTAGTTTAACAATATTGGAAAAAGATTCAGATTCATCTACGATTAGAAACACTCTAGTCAAAGAAATCGGCGAAGGCGAAAAAACATCGTATTCGGGCATAATTTCGGTGCCTTCCGGTGATATTTCGGTTAGAGAATCATAGTTTTTCGGTGACGGTTTAGCATTTTCTGCTGAATCTTCAGCCCAAACACCATGCTTGGAAGCGAGTTCCCATACATTGGACATCAAGAAGGAAGGAAAGCTGTTAGAAACAGAGATTCAAAGCATATTAAGCAAGATAATCGCACCGGAAAGTGCGCCATCCGACGATATAGATTCCGGTAGTTCAGATATTCAGACCCTAGATACAGAAGGAAGGTATAATACACTCACGATGAACGGGCAACAACAACAACAACAGTTATGTCCACCCAGGCCACCTCCAACGGGAGTGACATACACGAAGTTTGGTGGATTTCCAGGAGATGATCCGGATGCTCACGTACGCACTTTCGAGATAAGCTACGCAGTTCTCAATCATCCACCGGACCAGGCCTACAAAGCCATTGTCTTCCAATCTACACTTGTTAATGAAGCAACTAGATGGCTTACAGAATATGATATTAATCATTTTGGCACCTACGAAGCAGTACGAGATGCTTTTCTGCAGCGATTCAGGTTAAAAAAGAATCCAGCCGAAATTTTTGATTATCTGCAGAATAATAGACAGAAGGCAAATCAAACCGTACAGGAGTATGCTACTCTCTTCAGAACACACTTAAGGCAGCTACCACCGGCCCACGCTAACTTGCCAGATGACGTTATCACTCAGTGGTTCATCAATGGCTTGGTTCCACAACTTAAGTAGACCTCTAATGTGCGATAGTAGATGATGTGTAATGGTATTGTAGATATACGCTCTTGCCGTTGCATCTTTCTTCTGCCACAGCTTCAAAGCTTCTAACTCTTCTTTCTTTGGTTGACTGTCATCTTCAAAAGTCGGCTTCTTTTCTTCTCCTGTCACATATATCATTAAGTCCTTACGCATAAGTAAGGCTTCCATGCGCATTACCCATGCAGGATAATTATCTCTGTCCAATTTGTCAATAGAGATATGATCTGCCATAATCTTCTTGTTTTTGTTACTTTT
>CM035434.1:108291619-108296619 GCA_020310875.1 Ceratopteris richardii
AGGCTTCGCAGGCCGATTCTCCTCTCTATTTGCTGTATTTGAAGTACTAGCATAATATGAATCCAAATTTTGAGGGTTACCTCTCTGCTGTGTACCCTTGAGGTAGTAGCAATCCCTTGCTTCATGACCGTCCTTTCCACAAAATTGACAGCTTACCTTAATAGGGCAATTAGCATTGGAATGTCCATTGTTGTTACAGATTGTACACCAAATTTGTCTCCTTATATCTTGTGTGGTCTTCAAATCTTCTAACTCTCGGCGAAGTTGGGCTACTTCATCATCAGTGCGTCGTAGTGGTGGCAAGACCTTCTCTTCTTGTTGATTTTGTTGCATCTTCAATGCTTCCAGTTCCCTTCTCAGTTGCTCAATTGGATCCAGGTCTGCAGCATACTTTGGTTGTGTATCCCCTTCAAAATGTTGCCTTGCTTCTTCAATGCGTGATGCCGCTGCAACAAAATCATTGAGGGTCGCATCCAATCTAAGAGACTCACGAAGCTTCTGCTGAGATGACCTGGGCAGAGCCTTTTCAATCCACTTTTTAACCAAGAAGTCACCGGGAGCATGTGGTAGACGTGCAACAAGTGCTTTTGTTCTAGTGTGAAGTTCATGAAAAGATTCACCTGGCCTTAGCTTCAAATTATCTAGCTGATCTAGAGCTCTTTCCGAAGAATCACTTGGTCTGAATGTTTGTGAGAAAGCCGCCTTCAGAGCCTCCCAAGTAGTAAAATGGCCATCTGCATATTGACTATACCATTTATCTGCAAGACCCTCCAATGTGGATGGAAAAAGTGCCAACATTGCATCCTCTCTATTCTGCAGACCTCGTCCACGGCATAAAGAGATGAATCTCCTCACATGATCATCAGCATCTTCATAAGCTTGTCCCTTGAAGGTAGGGAATTTGATGTTTAATCTGGAGAGTAAATGAGAGAGATCCTCCATTTGTACTGGTGTTTCTTCGGACGTATCTGAGGAGAAGTCTAGAGTTCTCCTATACCCCTCTTTTGACAATGGTGTCGCACCCAAATCAATAGATAAATTTAGGGAAGGCAGAGGGGAGGTAGGCTCACTATTCGTGGTTATGGCTAAGTTGTTGTGGCTCCTCCGAATGCGTAGAGACTCCTTATCTGCTCGTGTATGGGTCATGTACCTACTTGCAAATGTAATAGGGCAAAACTACCTCTCATAGAAATGCAAAGGTCCCACCGGGCGTGTCAAATTGTAGAGGAGGTACTGGGGTATCCACTTTTATCAAAAGTAGAGAATAAAGTTTAAACACATCCAGTACGTCGCCTACTCAAGGGGGGTTCTCTTTAGGGAAGTATACCCTTTAACATTTCTGTGAGCAGACGGAGGAATTGTACATACTCTATGAACATTAATCAACAAATGACTACAGAAGACCATATATTTCTTGATTCGAATCAGATGATTACAAGGTTGGGCAGAGTGATGCTCAAATGTGCAAGCTTAGGGCTAACATGCCACTCTAAAGTAAATAACCACAATGCAACAGAGTCTTCCCTTCAGCTCAAGGGGCCAATTATATGCAGAATAACTCAGAACAATACAAATGGTAAAGAATTTCTCAAGAGAATAGAGCTTAACAACCACACTAACTCACAGAAAAGAACAAAATCCAAGCCACTCTCTTACACTATAGTGCTCATAGCCCTCCACTGAGAAGCCTACCCTCTGTATCCACACTACAGAGTAGCTCCTACAATAGGCTTGAAACCACAAAGTGCAAGAGAGGACTTCTGCACGTACGTACGAACCACTGTATCTCTAAAATTGTACCCAAATGAGCATAAATCCATTGTTTTTATAGGCCCCAATAGGCCAAGAGGGCCTTGCCGAATCTTCACTTCCTGTGATCACGCGTCGGTTGATTACCCAAGATTTGAGCGGTAGGTCAATTATTCCTTTGATTTGAATTAAATCCACAAAAATAGGTCGTCGTGATGAATGGTTGGTGGTAAAAATCTTTTCTCCGCTTCCACTTTTTACCCTGCACACTTTTATCCCATACCCTCGTAGGATTGGTGACTAATAAATCATCTCCAACAATTTGAACTTGTATTTCATAACCTCTGTCCACGAGTTCCTCATTACTACATGCTCTCAATATACAAGTCAAGGTAGCTGCATCTGGCGAGAAATTTTCATGTTTGCAAATGTCAATGAGTGCATTGGAAACAAAAGTAGCTGTTTCCAACAAGTTATTGCCGACAGGTTGAGCCTGAATATAATGTCCCCTCAAATCAGCTCCCATGTAGCCACATGCTTTCAAAATGGTGGCACATGTAATTTGTACATGTGTGTAATTGTGGGTGTGTGTGTATGTGAGTGTGTGCGTGTGTGTGTGTCGGTGTGTGTGGGTTGCATGTGTGGGTGTGTGTGTGCATCTGTCTGTGGGTGTGCGTCTGTGAGGGAGTGTGTGTGGTGCATGTGTGTGTGTGTGGGAGTGTGTGTATGAGTGAGGGAGTGTGCCTATGTATGGGCGTGTGTGTGTATGTGTGTGAGTGTGAGTGTATGTGCTTATGCGCATGTGTGGGTGTGTGTGTGTGTATGTGAGGATGTGCATGTGTGTATGTGAAGGAGTGTGTGTGTGTGGGAGTGCGTGCGGGAGTGTGTGTGGGAGCGGGGATGCGGGAGGCTGAGGGGGTGCGGGGGAGTAGCAGTCTATACTCGAATGGCTTTTGGTTTGAAGAATGCACCAGCTTCATTTAATAGAACGATGTATCTGATATTGGGAAAATGGTTAACAACATTTCTACGCATTTTCATGGATGACTTTTCAATATTTTCAGGTACAGATAAAAGAGCAGCAGTTCAAGATTTCCATGACCATTTGGAAAATCTAAAAGAAATTTTTGAGCAATGTCTCAAAACAGGTTTGAAATTGAATCCTGATAAATGTCACTTTTTGGTCACCAAGGGTACTCTTCTTGGTCACATAGTATCTGCTGAAGGTAGAACTGTTGATCTTGCAAAGGTTACAGCTATTCTTTCCATGCCAATTCCACAAAGCCCAAAGGAAGTGCAAAGTTTCTTGGGCCATGCAGGGTATCACAGAAGATTCATTAGGATGTATTCAGAAATTGCTAAGCCCTTGTCAAGGCTTACTAGTAAAAAGATCCCTTTTTCATGGAGTGCTGAAGCTGACAAAGCATTTTGTGAACTAAAATTGAGGCTATGTACTGCTCCACTTTTAAGTGTTCCTAATTGTTCATTGGAATTTCATGTGCATACAGATGCTAGTCTTCATGCTGTTGGTGCAGTTTTAGCTCAACCATCATCTCACAAAGTGGATAGACCTATCTCTTATGCCAGCAGACTACTCAACCAAGCTGAAAGGAATTACAGTACAACGGAAAGAGAAGGTTTGGCTATCGTATTTGCTCTTTAGAAGTTTCGACATTATCTCCTTGGTGTACATTTCATTGTTATCTCTGATCATCAACCTTTGAAGTATTTGATAAACAAACCTAGAGTAGCTAGAAGGATTTGGAGATGGCTACTCTTATTTCAAGAATTTAATTTTGATATTCATATTAAGCCAGGAAAAGAGCACTACATGGCAGATCAAGTGTCCAGGACGGCAATGAGCGAAAAGGCAACAGGTATCAATGATGAATTGGTGGATAGCAATCTTTTTCTAGTAGCAATTCGGACTGATTGGTATGATGAAATTCTCCATGTTCTTACTACTGGAAAGATCCCAGAACACTTGACACCTGTAGAAAAGAGAAGATTGCTCCTGAAAACCAAAGCATATTCTCTTATAAATGGAAATTTATATAAATACTGCCAGGATGATATATTGAGAAGGTGTTTCTATCCAGAGGAGGTAAATCTTCTGCTAGAGGCTGCACACAATGAAGGACATCTAAAGGGGGAAGAATTGGCTCATAAAATCATCCACAAAGGTTTATGGTGGCCTCATATTTTCAAGGATGCAATCAAGTTTTCTAAAGAATGCCACATCTGCCAGAGGTGTGCTCCCGCACCAACCAGATTGAATTTCCAACCATTGGTCATATCTACAGGATGGCTCCCATTTGAACGATGGGGTCTTGATTTCATAGGACCAATTAGTCCAACTGGTCAACCTGGAGGAAAAAAGTATATTTTGATGGCCACATGCTATGCCACTAAATGGATAGAGGCTAAAGCTACTGTGGACTGCACGGCTTTAACAGTGGCTAAATTTGTGTATAAACGTATTTTCTCAAGATTTGGTTGCCCATTGGAAATTACTAGTGATAGGGGAACACATTTTGTAAATCAATTGCTCCAGTTTATATTTGACAGGTACAAAATCTTCCATAAAAAATCTTGTGCCTACTACCCAAGGGCAAATGGCCAAGCAGAAAGCTCCAATAAGATTTTGATTGGATTGCTTCGCAAATTATCTTTTGATCATCAAAGCTCCTGGCCACTAGCACTGATCGGTGCAATTTGGGCTTTCAGAACCACGAAAAGGGGAACCACAGGCGAGACTCCATTTCGGTTAGTATATGGGAAAGAGGCATTGGCACCATTCGAGTTTATTATCAGAAAGGAAATAGGAATCAAAACCATTGGAATTGAACCCCCCATTCATAGATTGGTGGCATTAGAAGAGTACAGAGAAGGAGCAATGCAGAAACTTCTGTTAACACAAGAAGAGCGCAAAAGATTGCATGACAGGTATCTGAGATCCAATGAAGTTCAGGAAGGGTCCATGGTTTTAGTGCATCAGGTCCCAGCAATTTCAACTAAATTGGCACCCAAATGGATAGGACCTTATAAGGTAATCAAGGTATTGCCACATGGCGCTGTGCATCTGGAAGATCTGCAGGGTAAGAGGATTCCCCTGGTCAACATCTCCAGGGTGAAGAAGTATCTGAATTAGGTCATTACGGAAGCACTTCATTCCTTGTACATACCGTGTTTCTTTTCTGTAATTGCAGTATAACTGGATCTCTTGAAATAAGTAGAATAAGGGAGAAATT
>CM035434.1:108304119-108309119 GCA_020310875.1 Ceratopteris richardii
ACAAATTGGACAGAAACAATTATCAGGCTTGGTCATTGAGAATGAAGACCTATCTACAAGGGAGAAGCTTATTTGGATACATATCAGGAGATGAGGAATTGCCCTCATTCAAGACTAGGGGACTACCCACAAAGGATGAACATGAAAGACTCAACCAATGGTGTGCAAAGGATGCTTTGGCAAGGTCTTACCTTCTAAACTCTATATCTGACTTTCTTTTACCTCATGTAAGGAATTGTAAGACTTCCCAAGAGACTTGGGAAACCTTGTCAAACTACTTTTCTTCCAACACAAGGGCTAGGAAGAATCAATTGTGGATTGAGTTCACAACCCTTAGGAAGCAGCCCAAGCAATCAGTCTGAGAATATGTGACAAAGATCAAAGATGTGGCAGACCAACTAGCAAGCATTGGAGAGGAGATTGAAGAGGAGCAAATAGTCAGGCAAGTAACAAATGGACTCAAGGCAGATGATAAGTGGGAAAGTTTCACCACTGCAATGGATCTCTATATGGACATGCATACCCCAGATCTCACAACACTTATGGGCCAACTTTTCACACATGAAGCAACGTTTACAAAGGCAGGAGATCAATCAAAAGGTAACAACCCCTCTGCTCTCTATACTGATAAGAAAGTTAAAGATAAAGGTAAAGGGAAGAAACAGGATGAAGAAGGCTCTACCTCCCAAGCTAATTATGCAGGGAGAGGTAGATCATCTAGAGGAAGAGGCAGAGGAGGTAAGTCAGGTAGGGGGAGACCCTACAACTCATCACCATGCAACATTTGTGGATTGTCCAATCATACCACAGATGAATGCTACAAGAACTACAAGAATCAGAGAGGAAGAGGCTACTCAAGAGGTGGATACTCTCAAGGGAGAGGCAGATTCAACCAACATGAAGGCTACAATGGATACAACAACCAATACAACAACAACTACAACAACAACCACAATGGTAATTACCAAGGTGGATTCAGAAATAGAAGAGACTACAACAATTACACAGAGGAGCAAGATGACTCCCTATTGATCATGAATATGACCTCCAAGGCAGGTACAAATGATGATCATTTATTTTATATTGACTCAGGATGTTCTAACCATGTAGCTGGCAATGTGGCACTACTCTCTGATTTGGAAGAGCCCAAGGGCAAACATCAGGTACAAACAGGTGATGACACTAAACACTCTGTTGTCAAAATTGGAAATGTGAAGACATGTGATGGTAACCAGAACCTATTGAGCAGGGTACTCTATGTACCAACCATCACTAAGAATCTAATGAGTGTTGGCCAGATTGTGGAGAAAGGTTTGCAGGTCAGATTCACACAACATGGAGCATATGTGGAGGACCCAAGACATGGATTCAGAAGGATAGCCAAAGGGGAGAAATCAGGTAGATTGTTTACTTTTGAGCTAGAAGATACCAAGAACATTGCTTTGTATAATTACAAGGATCAGACACTTTCAGAGTTAGAAATATGGCACAAGAGACTTGGGCACATAAGTGAAAGAACCCTAAAACAAATGTGCAGGGATCAATGTGTGCTTGGGATACCTAATGTGTCCAAGCAACACATGATTTACAAGTGTGGATCATGTCAATTTGGTAAGTCTCACAGGTTACCCTATTCAAGGAAAGGTTTCATGCATAAAGACTATCTAGACTTGGTACACACAGATGTTTGGGGACCTAGCAAGGACCCTTCTATCTCAGGATCAAGGTATTATGTGTCCTTCATTGATGATTATAGCAAGTGGACCATTTTATACTTTATGAAGCATAAAGATGAAGTGTTTAATTGTTTCAAGAGGTATCTTGCACTTGTTGAAAATCAAACAGGAAGAAGCTTGAAGAGGCTAAGGTCAGATGGTGGAGGAGAGTACTTCTCCAATGAGTTTGAAGATGTCTTGCAGGAAAGAGGCATAAAAAGGGAGATTACTACAAGGTACTCACCTGAACAAAATGGGGTAGCTGAAAGAAGGAATAGACTCATAGTAGAAACAGCTAGGTCTATGCTTAATGAGAAAAAGTTACCAAATTATCTTTGGGCAGAGAGTGTATCCACTGCCACCTATCTCATAAACAGGTTGCCATCCAAATCACTTGATGGCATGACACCATATGAAGCTTGGCATGGTAAGAGACCCTCTCTGGATCATTGCAAAATCTTTGGTTGTGTAGCATATGTGCATATTCCCTCACAGGTAAGGGGAAAGCTAGACCCCAAGGCTGAAAAATGTATCTTCATTGGTTATGATTTGAACCAAAAGGGATACAGATTCTACAACCCAACAAACAAAGGGTTTAAGGTAAGCAGAGATGTCATCTTTGATGAGAATGACTCTTGGTATGAGAATGAATGCAGGAAAGTGAGTCTACCCTATCACATGGAAGAAGATTTTCCAAAGCTCACCAAGGAAGAACCAATTCAGCAAGAAGATTCAAGCTCAGATGATGATGATACAATAAATCTTGAAGAGTTCAAGGCTTGGAAGTCCAAAGGAAAGATGAAGATGAAGCAACTAGAAGATAAACCAGAATCCTCAACTCAAGCAATGAGGAGATCTGAGAGAGAAAAGAAGAAGCCTATCAGATTTGGGTATGACACATCACTTGTAACTAAACATTCTGTATATCTTGCAAAGGACTTGTTGAATGAAGAACCAGGTACCTATGAAGAAGCAATTACCAAACCAGAATGGAGAGAAGCCATGGATGAAGAGATGGAAGCTCTCAAGGAGAGTGATACATGGGACTTGGTACCCAAGAAAGACTCTATGAAGGTAATAGGATCCAGATGGATCTACAAACTAAAGAAGAATTCAGATGGAACAATAAACAGGTACAAAGCTAGGTTGGTAGCCAAGGGTTTTGCACAAACCCAAGGCATTGATTATGAGGAGACATTTTCTCTTGTGGCCAAGATGCCAACTATCAAAATATTGGTGAGTGTAGCTGCATCCAAGAATTGGAATATGTACCAATTAGATGTCAAGAATGCTTTCTTGAATGGATGGATATCTGAAGAAGTATACATGTCACAACCACCTGGCTATGAAGATCCAAAAAAGGTACATTATGTTTGTAAATTGAAGAAGGCTCTGTATGGTTTAAAGCAGGCACCTAGAGCATGGAATTACAGGTTGACAACCTATCTCCAAGACCAAGGATTTGTGATGAGTAAAGCAGACACTTCTCTATTCATAAAGAGAAGTAGTACAGAGGTAATCTACTTGTGTGTTTATGTTGATGACATCATCATTACAGGTAATGATGTCAATGGGATTAGAAACATCAAAGGACAGATGATGAAAGAATTCAAGATTAGTGATCTTGGATTATTGAAGTACTTCTTAGGTCTTGAGTTAGTCTACACCAACTCAGGTATATATATCACTCAAAAGAAGTATGTGCAGGATATGGTCAAAAAGTTTGGTTTGCAGGATGCTAAAGTATCTACTACTCCAATGGAGGTCAACCTAAAGCTAAGTGCTCATGAAGGAGAAGAAGTCCAAGACATCACAGGGTATCAAAGTATGGTAGGTAGTTTGAACTATGCTACCTTGACAAGGATTGACATAGCATATGGAGTTAGTGTGCTTAGTCAATTCATGCACAAACCAAGGGTACCTCACCTAGAGGCAGCAAAGAAGATCTTGAAGTATCTCAAGGGAACTCAAAGTCATGGTTTGTACTTTCCATATACATCAGATATTGACATTAAAGTTTACTCAGATGCAGATTGGGCAGGATGCAAGGATGATAGGAGAAGCACCTCAGGATACATTTGTTTTGCAGGAGATAAGCCTATTTCTTGGTCAGCCAAGAAGCAACCTATAGTGGCATTGTCATCCACTGAAGCAGAGTATAGAGGGCTTGCCAATGCCACTCAAGAAGCTATCTGGTTGAAGCTTCTATATACAGAGTTAGGCCTATATACAAGGCCACCAATTATTTTTGGAGACAACACTAGCTCTCTTCACCTTGCAGCTAATCCAATTTATCATGCCAGAACCAAACACATAGAGGTTCATTACCACTATGTGAGAGAGAAGCTACTTAGCAAAGAGATTCAATTGACATATGTGTCTACTAATATGCAATGTGCAGATTTACTTACAAAGGCATTGGATGGAAACAAGTTATGCAAATTCAAATCTATGATTGGATTGCAGGAAGTGATTGAAGAATGAAAGAGAAGACTTGAGCCAAAGTGTTTGGCTTGAGGGGGAGCTGTTGGTGCATATCAAGCCTTCACACATTGGCTTGGAACTTAGGAACCTTGGAAGATAAGCTTTGCAAAATGTCATCAAAGCTTCACTTAAAGGATGAGGCATAGGAACCCATACTTGTGTGTTATTACCTTTTACTCATTGTAAAAAAGGGTCTATATGACTTGGCATTTAGTTGTATCACACCTAATTGATTAGTCGTGGTTTTTTGGGTGGTATGATTGGAGAGAATATCTCCTTAATTCTAGAGTAGAGAATATAGGAGATTTGAATTTGAATTCAAATTCAAATCTCAACTCATACTCTATAAAAGCTACATTGAAAAGTCGCGGGTTGTCCATCATCAATCCCGAGGCTATCTGTACTATCTAGTGAGTGTGTAAGGTCTACTCCATAGCCTACACCTCTGAGTACCATTGTGCTATATCTATCATGCCAATGGGAATGTACATTCATATGATATAATACAAATAGTTACATTCATCATCTCTGTTTTGTCTGAGTTTCCTACTCCAAGTCTGTCAACTTCCAAGGAGCATTTCTCAGTGCTCACTGAACCAAATCAAGAGTTTAATAGCTCATTGGAACCAGCTAAGGGGCTTCTACAAGCATACAAAATCTCAGAAGATTTCATTCAGCCATTTGGGAGAAATCCGCTTCGAAGTGCACACTGGTCTGTGTCTGCAGAGTTCCTAAAAAGTCGGGGGTAATCAGAATTTTGCTAAACTTATTTCTCAGTGTACGGTTTATCAATTTGAGTGA
>CM035434.1:108351988-108359488 GCA_020310875.1 Ceratopteris richardii
AATTCAGATGGAACAATAAACAGGTACAAAGCTAGGTTGGTAGCCAAGGGTTTTGCACAAACCCAAGGCATTGATTATGAGGAGACATTTTCTCCTGTGGCTAAGATGCCAACTATCAGGATTTTGGTGAGTGTAGCTGCATCCAAGAATTGGAATATGTACCAATTAGATGTCAAGAATGCTTTCTTGAATGGATGGATATCTGAAGAAGTCTACATGTCACAACCACCTGGCTATGAAGATCCAAAAAAGGTACATTATGTTTGTAAATTGAAGAAGGCTCTGTATGGTTTAAAGCAGGCACCTAGAGCATGGAATTACAGGTTGACAACCTATCTCCAAGACCAAGGATTTGTGATGAGTAAAGCAGACACTTCTCTATTCATAAAGAGAAGTAGTACAGAGGTAATCTACTTATGTGTTTATGTTGATGACATCATCATTACAGGCAATGATGTCAATGGGATTAGACACATCAAAGGACAGATGATGAAAGAATTCAAGATTAGTGATCTTGGATTATTGAAGTACTTCTTAGGTCTTGAGTTAGTCTACACCAACTCAGGTATATATATCACTCAAAAGAAGTATGTGCAGGATATGGTCAAGAAGTTTGGTTTGCAAGATGCTAAGATATCTACTACTCCAATGGAGGTCAACCTAAAGCTAAGTGCTCATGAAGGAGAAGAAGTCCAAGACATTACATGGTATCAAAGTATGGTAGGTAGTTTGAACTATGCTACCTTGACAAGGATTGACATAGCATATGGAGTTAGTGTGCTTAGTCAATTCATGCACAAACCAAGAGTACCTCACCTAGAGGCAGCAAAGAAGATCTTGAAGTATCTGAAGGGAACTCAAAGTCATGGTTTGTACTTTCCTTATACATCAGATATTGACATTAAAGTTTACTCAGATGTAGATTGGGCAGGATGCAAGGATGATAGGAGGAGCACATCTGGTTATATTTGCTTTGCAGGAGATAAGCCTATCTCTTGGTCAGCCAAGAAGCAACCTACAGTGGCATTGTTATCCACTGAAGCAGAGTATAGAGGGCTTGCCAATGCCACTCAAGAAGCTATCTGGTTGAAGCTTCTATATACAGAATTAGGTCTATATACAAGACCACCAATTATCTTTGGAGATAACACTACTTCTCTTCACCTTGCAGCTAATCCAATTTATCATGCCAGAACCAAACACATAGAGGTTCATTACCACTATGTGAGAGAGAAGTTACTTAGCAAAGAGATTCAATTGACTTATGTGTCTACTAATATGCAATGTGCAGATTTACTTACAAAGGCATTGGATGGAAACAAGTTATGCAAATTCAAATCTATGATTGGATTGCAGGAAGTGATTGAAGAATGAAAGAGAAGACTTAAGCCAAAGTGTTTGGCTTGAGGGGGAGCTGTTGGTGCATATCAAGCCCTCACACATTGGCTTGGAATCATGGAAGACTAGCTTGGACAAAGCTTTATCAAGGCTTCACTTGAAGCAAGGCTCATATGAACATGTGCTTAGATGTTCTCACTTTTTACCCCTTTGTAAAAGTCATTGTGACTTGGAATATTTTGTAATCACACCTACTTGAGAAAGTCGTGGAAACTTGAATGTTGTAATGGAGAGAATATCTCCCTACTTTTAGTAGAGATATTCTAGGGAGCCTAAGTTTGAATTTGAAATTCAAATTAAGCTTCAACTCCTATAAAAACTACAAACAAAAAGTCGCGGGTGTCCATCATCAATCCCGAGGCTATCTGTACTATCTAGTGAGTGTGTAAGGTCTACACCATAGCCTACACCTCTGAGTACCATTGTGCTATATCTATCATGCCAATGGGAATGTACATTCATATGATATAATACAAATAGTTACATTCATCATCTCTGTTTTGTCTGAGCTTCCTACTCCAAGTCTGTCAACTTCCAAGGAGCATTTCTCAGTGCTCACGGAACCAAATCAAGAGTTTAATAGCTCATTGGAACCAGCTCAAGGTCTTCTACAAGCACACAAAATCTCAGAAGATGTCATTCATTCATTTCGGAGAAATCTGCTTCGAAGTGCACACTGGTCTGTGTCTGCAGAGTTCCTAAAAAGTCGGGGGTAATCAGAATTTTGCTAAACTTATTTCTCAGTGTATGGTTTATCAATTTGAGTGATTCCACTTGTGATTGGTAGCTTACTAAGGTACTTTAATACTCCCAAAAGGAATTGTTTCAATTTTAAGTGTGCTGGTCACACTGAGCATAACACTGAGCAGGTGTCATTACATAAATAGTAAGTTTTTTGGATTTGTAAAGGAACCAAGTTATCTGTTTTGGTTTGATCATTTCACAAAGCATTTGCAAAGTACATATATGGTTTCTTGGTATCATTTGAAAGCTCAAGGAGTCTACTAAGTATTTTCTGGAGTCAAAGGAGGGCAGGTGTGAAGCAGGTTTTGCAGCATCAACTCATTTCTTGAGTGCATCCAACCATCACTCCCAACAGTGGTATCAGAGCAAAGAAGGTAAACATGGGTGATGGTTTCCCTTCATTCATTGACAAATTGGACAGAAACAATTATCAGGCTTGGTCATTGAGAATGAAGACCCATCTACAAGGGAGAAGCTTATTTGGATACATATCAGGAGATGAGGAATTGCCCTCATTCAAGACTAGGGGACTACCCACAAAGGATGAACATGAAAGACTCAACCAATGGTGTGCAAAGGATGCTTTGGCAAGGTCTTACCTTCTAAACTCTATATCTGACTTTCTTTTACCTCATGTAAGGAATTGTAAGACTTCCCAAGAGACTTGGGAAACCTTGTCAAACTACTTTTCTTCCAACACAAGGGCTAGGAAGAATCAATTGTGGATTGAGTTCACAACCCTTAGGAAGCAGCCCAAGCAATCAGTCTCAGAGTATGTGACAAAGATCAAAGATGTGGCAGACCAATTAGCAAGCATTGGAGAGGAGATTGAAGAAGAGCAAATAGTCAGACAAGTAACAAATGGACTCAAGGCAGATGATAAGTGGGAAAGTTTCACCACTGCAATGGACCTCTATATGGACATGCATACCCCTAATCTCACAACACTCATGGGCCAGCTATTTACACATGAAGGAAAGTTTACAAAGGCTGGAGATCAATCAAAAGGTAACAACCCCTCTGCTCTCTATACTGATAAGAAAGTTAAAGATAAAGGTAAAGGGAAGAAACAGGATGAAGAAGGCTCTACCTCTCAAGCTAATTATGCAGGGAGAGGTAGATCATCTAGAGGAAGAGGCAGAGGAGGTAAGTCAGGTAGGGGGAGACCCTACAACTCATCACCATGCAACATTTGTGGATTGTCCAATCATACCACAGATGAATGCTACAAGAACTACAAAAATCAGAGAGGAAGAAATTACTCAAGAGGTGGATACTCTCAAGGGAGAGGCAGATTCAATCAACACCAAGGCTACAATGGATACAACAACCAATACAACAACAACTACAACAACAACCACAATGGTAACTACCAAGGTGGATTCAGAAATAGAAGAGACTACAACAACTACACAGAGGAGCAAGATGACTCCCTATTGATCATGAATATGACCTCCAAGGCAGGTACAAATGATGATCATTTATTTTACATTGACTCAGGATGTTCTAACCATGTAGCTGGCAATGTGGCACTACTTTCTGATTTGGAAGAGCCCAAGGGCAAACATCAGGTACAAACAGGTGATGACACTAAACACTCTGTTGTCAGAATTGGAAATGTGAAGACATGTGATGGTAACAAGAACCTATTGAGCAGGGTACTCTATGTACCAACCATCACTAAGAATCTAATGAGTGTTGGCCAGATTGTGGAGAAAGGTTTGCAGGTCAGATTCACACAACATGGAGCATATGTGGAGGACCCAAGACATGGATTCAGAAGGATAGCCAAAGGGGAGAAATCAGGTAGATTATTTACATTTGAGCTAGAAGACACCAAGAACATTGCTTTGTATAATTACAAGGATCAGACACTTTCAGAGTTAGAAATATGGCACAAGAGACTAGGGCACATAGGTGAAAGAACCCTAAAGCAAATGTGCAGGGATCAATGTGTGCTTGGGATACCTAATGTGTCCAAGCAACACATGATTTACAAGTGTGGATCATGTCAATTTGGTAAGTCTCACAGGTTACCCTATTCAAGGAGAGGTTTCATGCATGAAGACTACCTATACTTGGTACACACAGATGTTTGGGGACCTAGCAAGGACCCTTCTATCTCAAGATCAAGGTATTATGTGTCCTTCATTGATGATTATAGCAGGTGGACCATTTTATACTTTATGAAGCATAAAGATGAAGTGTTTAATTGTTTCAAGAAGTATCTTGCACTTGTTGAAAATCAAACAGGAAAAAGCTTGAAGAGGCTAAGGTCAGATGGTGGAGGAGAGTACTTCTCAAATGAGTTTGAAAATTTCTTGCAGGAAAGAGGCATCAAAAGGGAGATTACTACAAGGTACTCACCTGAACAAAATGGGGTAGCTGAAAGAAGGAATAGACTCATAGTAGAGACAGCTAGGTCTATGCTTAATGAGAAAAAATTACCAAATTATCTTTGGGCAGAGAGTGTATCCACTGCCACCTATCTCATCAATAGGTTGCCATCCAAATCACTTGATGGCATGACACCATATGAAGCTTGGCATGGTAAGAGACCCTCTCTAGATCATTGCAAAATCTTTGGTTGTGTAGCATATGTGCATATTCCCTCACAGGTAAGGGGAAAGCTAGACCCCAAGGCTGAAAAATGTATCTTCATTGGTTATGATTTGAACCAAAAGGGATACAGATTCTACAACCCAACAAACAAAGGGTTTAAGGTAAGCGGAGATGTCATCTTTGATGAGAATGACTCTTGGTATGAGAATGAATGCAGGAAAGTGAGTCTACCCTATGACATGGAAGAAGATTTTCCAAAGCTCACCAAGGAAGAACCAATTCAGCAAGAAGATTCAAGCTCAGATGATGATGATACAATAAATCTTGAAGAGTTCAAGGCTTGGAAGTCCAAAGGAAAGATGAAGATGAAGCAACTAGAAGATAAACTAGAATCCTCAACTCAAGCAATGAGGAGATCTCAGAGAGAAAAGAAGAAGCCTATCAGATTTGGGTATGACACATCACTTGTAACTAAACATTCTGTATATCTTGCAAAGGACTTGTTGAATGAAGAACCAGGTACCTATGAAGAAGCAATTACCAAACCAGAATGGAGAGAAGCCATGGATGAAGAGATGGAAGCTCTCAAGGAGAGTGATACATGGGACTTGGTACCCAAGAAAGACTCTATGAAGGTAATAGGATCCAGATGGATCTACAAACTAAAGAAGAATTCAGATGGAACAATAAATAGGTACAAAGCTAGGTTGGTAGCCAAGGGTTTTGCACAAACCCAAGGCATTGATTATGAGGAGACATTTTCTCCTGTGGCTAAGATGCCAACTATCAGGATTTTGGTGAGTGTAGCTGCATCCAAGAATTGGAATATGTACCAATTAGATGTCAAGAATGCTTTCTTGAATGGATGGATATCTGAAGAAGTCTACATGTCACAACCACCTGGCTATGAAGATCCAAAAAAGGTACATTATGTTTGTAAATTGAAGAAGGCTCTGTATGGTTTAAAGCAGGCACCTAGAGCATGGAATTACAGGTTGACAACCTATCTCCAAGACCAAGGATTTGTGATGAGTAAAGCAGACACTTCTCTATTCATAAAGAGAAGTAGTACAGAGGTAATCTACTTATGTGTTTATGTTGATGACATCATCATTACAGGCAATGATGTCAATGGGATTAGACACATCAAAGGACAGATGATGAAAGAATTCAAGATTAGTGATCTTGGATTATTGAAGTACTTCTTAGGTCTTGAGTTAGTCTACACCAACTCAGGTATATATATCACTCAAAAGAAGTATGTGCAGGATATGGTCAAGAAGTTTGGTTTGCAGGATGCTAAGATATCTACTACTCCAATGGAGGTCAACCTAAAGCTAAGTGCTCATGAAGGAGAAGAAGTCCAAGACATTACATGGTATCAAAGTATGGTAGGTAGTTTGAACTATGCTACCTTGACAAGGATTGACATAGCATATGGAGTTAGTGTGCTTAGTCAATTCATGCACAAACCAAGAGTACCTCACCTAGAGGCAGCAAAGAAGATCTTGAAGTATCTGAAGGGAACTCAAAGTCATGGTTTGTACTTTCCTTATACATCAGATATTGACATTAAAGTTTACTCAGATGCAGATTGGGCAGGATGCAAGGATGATAGGAGGAGCACATCTGGTTATATTTGCTTTGCAGGAGATAAGCCTATCTCTTGGTCAGCCAAGAAGCAACCTACAGTGGCATTGTCATCCACTGAAGCAGAGTATAGAGGGCTTGCCAATGCCACTCAAGAAGCTATCTGGTTGAAGCTTCTATATACAGAATTAGGTCTATATACAAGACCACCAATTATCTTTGGAGATAACACTACTTCTCTTCACCTTGCAGCTAATCCAATTTATCATGCCAGAACCAAACACATAGAGGTTCATTACCACTATGTGAGAGAGAAGTTACTTAGCAAAGAGATTCAATTGACTTATGTGTCTACTAATATGCAATGTGCAGATTTACTTACAAAGGCATTGGATGGAAACAAGTTATGCAAATTCAAATCTATGATTGGATTGCAGGAAGTGATTGAAGAATGAAAGAGAAGACTTAAGCCAAAGTGTTTGGCTTGAGGGGGAGCTGTTGGTGCATATCAAGCCCTCACACATTGGCTTGGAATCATGGAAGACTAGCTTGGACAAAGCTTTATCAAGGCTTCACTTGAAGCAAGGCTCATATGAACATGTGCTTAGATGTTCTCACTTTTTACCCCTTTGTAAAAGTCATTGTGACTTGGAATATTTTGTAATCACACCTACTTGAGAAAGTCGTGGAAACTTGAATGTTGTAATGGAGAGAATATCTCCCTACTTTTAGTAGAGATATTCTAGGGAGCCTAAGTTTGAATTTGAAATTCAAATTAAGCTTCAACTCCTATAAAAACTACAAACAAAAAGTCGCGGGTGTCCATCATCAATCCCGAGGCTATCTGTACTATCTAGTGAGTGTGTAAGGTCTACACCATAGCCTACACCTCTGAGTACCATTGTGCTATATCTATCATGCCAATGGGAATGTACATTCATATGATATAATACAAATAGTTACATTCATCATCTCTGTTTTGTCTGAGCTTCCTACTCCAAGTCTGTCAACTTCCAAGGAGCATTTCTCAGTGCTCACGGAACCAAATCAAGAGTTTAATAGCTCATTGGAACCAGCTCAAGGTCTTCTACAAGCATACAAAATCTCAGAAGATGTCATTCATTCATTTCGGAGAAATCCGCTTCGAAGTGCACACTGGTCTGTGTCTGCAGAGTTCCTAAAAAGTCGGGGGTAATCAGAATTTTG